>CM069912.1:59315238-59442995 GCA_036172215.1 Camellia granthamiana
TAGGTAGTGGAATGGTTTGAAAGGATTCATGTCGCTCATCCTAAATATTTGAGATTAAGCTCTTGTTCAATTGGTCTGTATGATCTTTGAACAGCTCTTTGCTTGTTTTATTGATCTTTGAACAGCTCTTTGCTTGTTTTATTGATTGGTTTTGATTTTGTTTTCCAGTGTGACCTTTTCCTCGTTTAACTTGTTAATCTACAATTCTACTCAATAAAGGCTTGCAACTCAACTACTTGAATTCTTTTTTGCTACTGAGTTCTCTCGTCGGACGTCCGCCATGTCCTTATTTACCCGCACTTTATGTTACTTCAGATTGGGCGTAAGTGTTCGATGTGGGTGTCTTTTGGGTTAATAAAAAATCCTTACTTTCATGTCCTAGGGCAATGAATTGTATATGTACAACTGGCATAACATTTTCCGTGGCTTAAATTATACTGATGACCATGTTCACCATCTTTTGCATCCCTTGCTTTTACAAAATTGGTGGAGATGGAGAAAGTATTGAAAGTCTAGTTTAAAGAATTGTAATTTCTTTTCTCCACCATCAAATATTTTGGAGCCACTGACCTATAAAAAGAGTGGGACCACTCTGGGAATCTAGCTCTTGGATCTTTCTTTGCAATGTCAGATCAATAGGGATGGACATACGCTTATGTTGCATTTATATTCACGTCTAAAAATAAAAATGTTTCCCATTGTTTTTATCATATTTTCTTTTCTTCCCTGTTTTCCATGGTAATCAAACAAGAAAAAATTGAATTCCTTTACATTTAAATTTCCATTCACTCACCACATTCATGAATGAATCAGAGCGTTGGTCTATTCTTATAAGATTTGACAATTGTGGAGGCTTCCAACCTTTTAGGAAAGGCAGTAAGAATGTTAAGAGTCGGGATTTTGGAATTTTTTTGAGACTCGATGGTTAAATTGGCTACTTTGGAAGCTGCTTTTGCTGCTCAGAATTGTGTCTTATCAAATGGGAGATTTTCTGTTCACATAATATTAGTCATCTTCAAAATTGACGTGTAAAACCAGTGGTTATTTTCCAATGGAAAACTGTTTTCCTTTTTATTTTTCTCTACACTTAAATATTAAGAATTTCCAAAAGGTCATAAGTACATCAAGGAAAAAGAGGAGAAATGACGTCTAAATGTAAAACAATTTTGACCCTTCTTATCATTGTATTTCCTCTCCCTCATTTTCCGTGGTAACCAAACAAGAAAAAAAGGATTTCCTTTACATGGTCTTTTCACTTCTCTCACCAAATGCTTGAACTTGTTGACTTGGTGAATTCTTTAATGTTTGAAATTGTTGCAGCTTTTCGTCCTTTTAGAGAAAGTAAAAGGAACGTTAGAATTTTGGATTTGCTTTGAGACTTCATTCCTAGATCGGCTACCTTTGAGGCTGGTTTCCTGGCTCTGAGTTTTATCATATTTATGGGGATTCTGTACCATCATAATATTAGTCATCTACATTGTGTTGGTGGTTTTCTTCAGTTTTCTTGCTGCATTGTTGGAGCAGATCTCATTTTCCTTGCAGTTCCTTTCTTTTCTGTAAATTAAATTGGGCAAATTACACCTCCAGTCCTGTAGTTTAGGTGAACTTTTACCTTGGTTCTTGTAAAAAAAAGGATGAAATTGAAACTGCAGAGATCAAAGTGAAATCCTACCTAAATCTCAAGGACCATTAGTGTAATTTACCCAATTAATTTTGTACCTCATGAATGCAGACAACCATAGAGCTGCAATACATGGTTTCCATATGAAATGAACTAAATCTGTCATGGGCATCGTTACGTGTCAAATCTAGAACTGAGTATTTTTTCCAAGTAACTTCTAAATAATATGGAATTTGATAGGCACTCCTGGTGGTTTGCGATTGGGAACTAGCTGAAGCTCGAAAGAAAGATGCACTGGATCGAGCTAGAGTGCGTGGAGAACAACCACCGGCTGAGTTGCTAGCTGAAGAAAGGGGTTTGCATTCAAGCATTGAGACTGATGTCAAAAATCTCTTGCAAGGAAAATCCTATGGGGAATTGGAAGCACTACAATCCCAGATTGAGTCACAGATGCGTTCTGGCACAGCCAAAGTAGTCGAGTATTGGGAAGCTGTTCTTAAACGGCTTCACATCTACAAGGCAAAGGTACATATCGTTCAATATTCTTGGATTCCTTTGTGTTCACAAAGTGACGAGTTGGACTCAAAGGCATAAATTGCTGCAATTACAGGCTTGTTTGAAGGAAATTCATACTAAAATGTTGCGGAAGCACTTGGAACATCTTGAGCAGCCATTGGAGGGTGAAGAAAACTTGGAACCAGAGCGGAGTTTGAGTCCTATAGAAGAAGAAACTGATCATGATGAAAAGGGTACAGAGCACTGTCACCTTCTTAATTTTTGATCATTGGATCTAATAGTTGGCTAATAATAGTCTTTTTATATTTCAGATGCTGAAGCTTTCTCTCCCGAACCCATGCCGGATGAGGAGACACACGAGGTGGAAGAAGAGGCTGGATCATATTCACCACAGCTGTTGCATGACAATGAAAATGAAGAAGCAATCGATCCTGAAGAGGACAGGGCTATATTGGTAACTAGTCTTTGATTTGTTTTTAATTTTATTTATTTTTTTTATGTACACTGAACTTGATAAATTTGTATGTGCATTGTGGCACATTAACAGGAACTGAAACGCAAGGCCGTGTTGGAAGAACAACAAAGGCGGATCCAAGAAGCAATGGCTTCAAGGCCAGCTCCACCAGAAGATAACCTGGAGATTAAGGCCATGAAAGCAATGGGAGCCATGGAGGAAGGCGATGCAGTGTTTGGTACCAGTGATGAAATAAATCTTGATTCACAGGTGTCTGATCTTGGCTTATATTATGCCTTACCTTTCCGTTTGATTTATCATCATGCGTTTTTACACACCGCATTGATGTGGATACAGGTGTACTGGTGGCATGACAAATACCGCCCGAGGAAGCCAAAATACTTTAACCGTGTTCACACTGGGTATGAGTGGAACAAATACAACCAAACTCACTATGATCACGACAACCCACCACCGAAGATCGTGCAAGGCTACAAATTCAACATATTCTACCCTGATCTTGTTGACAAAATAAAAGCTCCTACTTACACCATAGAGAAGGATGGAGATAGCGGTGAGACTTGCATCATAAGGTTTCATGCTGGGCCGCCTTATGAGGACATAGTAAGTTTTCCTAGTCTAGCGGTTAAACATTTCTTGTTACTATTAACTGTTAAAATTAGATGACTTAATTTCATGTGTTATTGTGATACAGGCATTCCGGATTGTAAACAAAGAATGGGAATATTCACACAAGAAGGGGTTCAAGTGCACGTTCGAACGAGGAATCTTGCACGTATATTTCAACTTCAAACGATACCGGTACCGTCGTTGAGATCAAATGGGGTGCAGGGCATTTGCTTTTGCTTCTTGCTTATCAAAGATGCCTCGGATTCATTCATTTAGACGGAGTCTTTCTGACAGGAATATCAAAATGTTGCACAAAATATATTTTCTTACAAATTGATGTAGCGTGTAATAGTTATGTCTTTGGAACTTCAGATTGGATTAATTGGAATTAAATGATAGGGACTAAAAACAATTTAAATTAAATATAATATACTATCAAATTTCTTGGTGTTTATAGTATTGTTGTAAACCCCATTTTGCTAGCGTTGATTGTGCAAGTGTAAAATTATCTGTAAAATAGTTAACAGATAAAATATAAGGTTGTGTTTCATTCATGGGGCTCACCTCTAGGCCTCACTATCTTGTGAATGATTCGTTTGGCATAGTGGTTGGATTGGCTTTTTAGTTAAAATAGTCACAAAAAGACAAAATAAATTAAAAAATCAATAAGATACAATGTCACATTTAAATTATAATCATTTCATTTTTTCTCTTAAAAAATTTAAAATAATCAAAAAGTTCATTCTATAAATGAGATTTTTTAATCTCAAGTTAAAGCAGTTAAAAAATTAAAAAATCAATCCACATTCTTTTTGACTAATCCCATTCTTTGTTTAAAAATAAAATTAAAAAAAAATTATTCTTAATCTTAGCTTGCTACCAAAAGAGCAGATGAGTTTCGAATTAATATTGGCTGGTTAGCTATAAAGAAATCATCACATTATGTATTATGTCTTGTGCCCCCATGATGATTGCATCCCCACATTCAAGAAGAAGCAATGAAAACTATGATAATGGGTAAATATCACAGGGTTTTGTTGTTTTTTTGACTAATCCCATTCTTTGTTTAAAAAAAAATTATTCTTAACCTTTGCTTCCCACCAACGAGCAGATGAGTTTTCGAATTAATATTGGCTGGTTAGCTATAAAGAAATGAGGGGACTTACATATAGGTATAGGTTATAATAAGGAGATTTATTATTCAATAGGTACTATGATAATTAATAGTATTTTTTTATTAAATATTATTAAAAACGTTACTAATTGTTAATTTTTAATGACAGTTTAAAATTTGTCATAAAAAATCTCGCTAATTATAAGTTTTAACGATAGTTTAAAAAAATCATCACAAAAAGTCATTAATTTTCAATTTTCAATAACAATTTGAAAATTTTATTACAGAAAAACGTCACTAATTATAAGTTTTAACGACAATTTATATAAATTGCGACAAACTGTGCCCCCATGATGTAATGATTCGAGCTATTGAACTCGAAAAAAGAAAAATTTATACAAAAATGGATAACAAAATTGGATACAAAATTTTGTATGTTGGATTTTCTCCGGCTGGGTGTTTAATTGGACAGTCTAGCTCGGTCCATTATGCGCCCATTTCGGGTCTGTCTTAATGATTCAAATCGTTTATTTTGTAAGATTTTCTGAGAAGATCATACATATCAAAAATCAAGTTAATTGGATATTAGGACTAACTAGAGACTCGATCGGATCACATTTGTCTAAAAATAATTAGGACTACTTTCAAAATTATGTTGTCTGTTAACTATTTTTTAGACAAATATGAATAAATTAAAAATGTCTTGATATTTGATTAATCTGATTTTTAATATTTATAATTTTCTCAAAAGATTCTATAAAATGAATTATTGAGACGGATTCAAAATTAACATACAATAAGTTGGATTGGACCATCTAGTTTGATATCCCAAAAGGAGGATCCAATTACTGTGGGATTCACCCCCACCCAACCCAAGTAAATATTCTTACTAAATTCTATATGTGCTTTGTGGAATTTACTGATTGAACCCTCACCAACCACAAGAATTGTAGTTGAAGATCACTATTGTCAAATTAACCAAGGTTAGGCATGCGGCTCCCTAGAATTAACAAACACCACAATAATGGAAATGGCAATACCCCATTTATAAAGGAATAAAGTGGAGAAAATTAAAAGGTACCCATGAATTTGGTTTAAGTTTTTTAAACATTTGAATGGAACATGATTTTATGTAAGAATTTGAGATTGTCCGGGGCTATGGGGTTTATTATGAATTCTATTTTGATAATTTGAAATGTTTATTTTATAGAGCTCTTTGTATATATCATTTATAAAAAAATTAAGTCGATTTGATAATTGTGTGATTTTCATTTTATTTTAGGTAGATCCAATAATCGTAACTTTTTCATTTTATCTTATTTGTCTCAAAAAACACACTTGTCGTTTATTTTTATTTTTTCAGAGACAAAATATGATAAAATGAAAATGTTACAATTATCGTACCGTACCAGCCTAATTTTTTTTATTTTTTATGAATGATATACACGGAGCGCCTTTCAAAAGGAATGGTTTAGATTATCAAAACGAGATCTTTGATAATTCGCATAGGCCCAAACAATTTTCTCAAATTCAAATTTGAATTTGTCAACATCTTATTTGCTCGGAGTTTTAAACCTTACAGTTTCCAAATAGAGGGTTAAAGTAAGGAATGTAGGCCCTGTTTGGTAGGGCTTATTTTCAGCTTATTTTAGCTTTTAGCTTAATTTAAGCTATTTTGATGTGTTTGGTTCAGCTTAACAATGCAGCTTATTGCTTTTTGTAAGTCAAAAATCAACTTATTCTTTGAGTGGGGGAGGAGAAGCTTAATGTATAAGTCAAAAATCAGCTTATGTTCACAGTTATAAGCTATAAGCTGTTAAGTTATAGCCCTGTTTGGTGCAGCTTAAAAGCTGCTTATTTCAGCTTTCAGCTTAATTTAAGCTATTTTGATGTGTTTGGTTTAGTTTATAGCTTATAGCTTATAGCTTATAGCTTTTTGGAAGTCAGAAATCAGCTTATTCTTTGAGTGGGGGAGGAGATGTTTAATTTATAAGTCAGAAATTAGCTTATGTTCATAGTTATAAGTTATAAGCTGTTTAGGCATAAGCTATAAGCACTTTTTCACAGCTCTACCAAACAGGGCCTAATCACTTTCCCACAGCTCTACCAAACGGGGCCGTATTAGAGGTAACATTTTGGTTTATTTTGGATTGAACTCAAATTTAAATAACCATGTGGGAGTGGTGATAAAATTTTTATTGGTTTAGGAAAGTGATTCCAATTTGAGTATGGAACTCAAATTGGATTGAGATCCTCACCATTTGTGTCGTTGTGAGCCCAAGGGTATTGGATTAATACTAATGAGATTCTCATTTCATCTTCACCATGTTACAGACAAAATTAACAAAATTAAAATGGAGACCCTTGTGGTTTGAGTACAAGGTGGTATGGCATACATACTTTGGAGAGGTATCTATAGTTTATTATTGTTCTATGGATAAATTACACTAAATACCCTTATATTTTCACCAAAATTTTACTTTAGTCATTTCATTTTCAGTTGTAACAGTCAATGCCTTACACTTTAAATCAAGTTGCAATCTCACCCTTCTATCTATCGTTAACGAAGTTGATGGAATTTGTCTTTTGAAGCATTTGTGACATTTTTTTTTGGGGGGTCTAATTACCACTCTTACACTTTTATTAAAATCTCACTTTAGTCCTAAACTTTTAGCAAAATCTCACATTGGTCCTTCCATTTTCAATTTCCATTAGCTTTAGTAACGGTAGATGGATAAAAATGTGAGATTAGAACTTAATTTAAAATGTAGGCGGTCGATTGTTGTAATTGAAAGTAAAATGACCGAAGTAAAATTTTGGTGAAAGTGCAAGAGCAGAGAGTGTAGTTTACGCTTATTCTATTAATGATTTAGACGACTTGTTTGGTATTAGACCAATCTAACTCGGATAGAAAATTTTAGAGACAAAATTAAGCTGGGAGGATCAAAGAGACACAAATGCATACATCCGTATTAGAGATACCACGGATACATGTATGTAGTAGCAACCTATAAACCGCGGATACTTTTATAAGGGAATTGTATCCATATTAGAGATGCTCAATGGATAATCACGAATATATATCCGATACTTCATAAATATCTGATACTTCATAAATATCCGATACCTTTGGAATACTCTAGATCAAGTATTTGAACTATTTTAAAAGTCAGATTGTAATAATTCTTGCATAACATTAGAGAAAGAGATAAAAGTTAAATTAAAATAGTAAATTGACGTATCCTTGTATATCTATTCCATATCTATACTTATAGCTTTTTAGAAAGTAAAAATAAATTAGGAAATATGATGATACTCAGTGATGGAGTCGGAAAAATTGTTTAGAGGAGACACTTATTAATTACAACTTCAAAATTATTTTCTCATAATCAATAATAGTAGATAATAATTTTTTTTAATTAATATTAAGCACAAAATCTTAAATATTTAATATAAAAGTTTAATTTTTTTTTTTTTTTTCATTTTTTTTCATTTATACAATTGACCTTGCAAAAGATCATAATTGGAAATATGAGGTTACTTGTAAGTAGTGTATTATAAGTAATACAAAAGAGTCATGTATAGATTATGTAATATATAAATAATAGTGATACCGCATTATCTATATATGATATCATTAATCAATAGTAAAATAACACATGGAGAGTTAATCCTACTTGTCAAATATAATTAACAATTCAATAATTATGCATTTTCGTAGTGGAGTTAACTATGTTTACATATAAATGATGATGTGATATCACTCTTGCACTGAATTTTTTTTACAAAATTTTCAAACATAATAATGTGGCTTGTCATAGTTTTTTCATTTTCAATCAAAACAGCCACCATTATTTTCATAATTGAAAAAATGCCATTAAGAAACATTCTAAATGTTACTGTTATATAATTTTTTTATTTGTTAATTATTTTCCTTATCCCCAAAAAAAATTTTGCAAAATTGAGGGGGGAAAGGGGGCACGACCTCTTCATAAATCCGTCCCTGATGATACTAAACTCGAATTTTAATAGTTAAACAAGCAATTGCGTACAACACTTGTGCATATGACACATTTAAGTATAAAAAGAAAAAGCATAAGGGTAATAAAAACAATTTAGCATTTATATTAAAATGAAAATTTCATAGGATTCACTAAAAAAAAGTAATAGTTGATAGTTGGCTCTTAAACTAATACCTAATTCTTAATTTATAAATACTAATATACCAATTTTTGTTGTACTTTTGTATAATACAATACTAAAAATTATAAAAATATATATTTTTTCATAGTATCATGGCCGTACCCATATCTTAACTTTTAAAGTTTTATTATATCGCCATATCTATATTGTATCTGTATTCCGTATCAGTATCCATATTTCACAGATAGCAGCTTCTAAATGCAGATGTATTAGTATGGGTTACATACAAAAGCAAGGCAACAAGGATGCTGAATCAAGCTTGAGAGACCAACCCAATATGACTTGGCCTATAACACCAGCCAGAACAGTGCATGCACACATGAGAGAGAGAGAGAGAGAGAGAGAGAGAGAGAGAGAGAGAGATTACAAAAGAAATGGTAAAATCACTATGTAATGCTTTCCCCATTTCACAAGATAAAATTTTTTAATTGAAACTTGAGAGTGCAAATGCAAATGCTTTCCCCCATTTACAAAAGGTGGTTTGCGTTTCCCCACCATGATCAATACCCAATGGATTGCAATTCCAGTTACCCCGTTTTTGGAAATCCATGTCTTTTGGATCATTCATACTTTCTGCACAAAGTGAGCATCTGATCCCAATCTTTTTCCTCCTCCCTGATTCTCTTTATTTTCAGTGGGTAACACAAAATCAAAGGTCTTTCCTCCCATCATTTCTACTACCCTTTTTAATCCTATACCTCTTTATCTTCACAACATGAATATGCATTGAATTTACACATCCATTTTTCAAGTTTTTAAAAAGTATCATTCGACACATCCATTTCTCAAGCTTTTCAACAGTTTCTGAAGCATCTTAATACATAGGGCATGTTTGGCATAACTTTTTACAAGCTGAAGCTTGATACTGGAAAAGTAAACACTAAAAGTAACATTTTCTCTACTTCCTAATAATCAGTTATTTTCAGCTAATTCAAGTAATTTCTAACTTGTAAGCTGTAAACAAAAGCTGCAACAAACGCTCTGACACAAATTTCAAAAAAAAAGAAAAGAAAAAAGGGCTATAATCAACTCCATAATCATGTAGTCTCAACATTCACCTCATTAGAAGCCTCTTCTTGTGCTAGTATCTCCCTTATATATTGGAGCTCCAGAACAACATCTTTCATGCTAGGTCTGTCCTCTTTCTTCTCTCTCAAACAGGCAAGCGCAAGCTCGGCAAAAAGCTTCACACTTGTCACTATCTTAACATGAGGCTCCTCTCCAAGACACTGTTGGTCCACGACTTCCATGATCGAATCACTGTGAGCTCGCTGACTGACATAAACAGCCAGGTTCACATCATCTTGGTCACGCGTGAAGTCTATTGCCTTTTGAGAGGTTAGAAGCTCAAGCAACACGACCCCGTAACTATAAACATCACTTTTTTCAGTTAATTGGTAGTTGCGATAGTACTCAGGGTCCAAGTACCCTAATGTTCCCTGGGCACACGTGGATAGGTGACTCAACCCAGGGCGGGCCAATCTAGAGAGCCCAAAATCCGCGACTTTTGCATTGAAGTCATCGTCTAGGAGTATGTTTGATGACTTGACATCTCTATGGTAAATGGGTGTGTAAGCCGCGGAATGTAGATATGCTAATGCTTCAGCAGTTTGTAAAGAGATTCTAAGCCTTGTTTTCCAATCCAGAAAGGTGCACTCGCGATGTAGATGGTCATGGAGGGTACCGTTGGAAATGTACTCGTAAATCAACAATGGCTGCTCGGCTTCCACACAACAACCCATGAGCCTAACTAGGTTTCGGTGATTTACCTGAGAAAGTATACCGACTTCGTTGAGTACTTGTTGGGTGCTTTTGATGTCACCCACTTTGGCTGACTTAACGGCGACAACTGTCCCATCTTGAAGCTCGCCCTTATAGACTTCTCCAAAGCCACCGCTCCCCAAGATCCGGTCTTTGGAAAACCCATTTGTCGCTTTCTTCATCTCCTTAAGGCTGAACATCCTTGCAGACTTTCCACCATTGCTTGATTTTAATGCGTCTTCTCTTGCCTTGGCGAGCTTTGCCTGGTTTGAAACTTTCCTGGATTTTCTCACCGTTATTGCAGCCATTACTACTGCAAGAGTGAAAAAGGAAACAACTCCAATTGAAACCTTGAAAGTAAGGTCAGATTTTCGGTTCTTCTTCTTCTGTCTTGAGCATGTACTGAGGCTATGGTTCCAATAATACCCGCTGTTGCAAAGACAACGGAAGACATTGTTTTCACCAGTAGGCGAACACTTGGAAGCCCCAGAACAATCAAGTTGGGTTTTACAAGCTGGTTCTGGTGGAGGAGCCCATTGAATTTCCAACCCTTCTTCCCATTGATTCGGAGGTTTTTCTGGATCCAGATGAAGTATGCTTCTAAAACCTCTGCAACCCGAACTGTGCAGTCTTATCTTGTATGCCGATGGCGTGCCACCTGCAAGAAAGGTACAACACGGGTCTAGGCTGCTTGCACACTGAAGTGCACGTTTTTTGTCAACATGTCCCGAGCTCTCCAAGTAAAGGTGACAAAGACTTGAAGAAGTGCAATTTAGAGGAGAGATCAAGAGACGTGGTGAACAGCTGAAGAGGAAGATGGTGTTGGATGATGTGATGTTAAACGGAAGCGTCTGGTTTAGCCAGAGCCCCTCGCTCACGGGCATGTCTTGAGTTACACATGTACCGGGAAGCCATGGTGATGGTTGTACCACGATGTGTTGAAAGGATTCCATAATTCTAAGAATGAGATAAGAACTTCCATTGAGTCCATCAAAGTAAAGTTTGTGAGAAAGGGGATCACAATGAATAGAGTAATCAGGATCACCACAATTGGGATTGGTGCTTAAAGGATATGGGACTTGTATAGAGCCACAGTTTGGGCAAGTCTTTTGGGAAGAAGAGTAACTGAAAAGGTAAAGAAGAAAGAAAAGAGAGATACAAAGAAGAGGTGGTTTCCCATTTGGTTTGGTCATGTTCATTCTAAAAGAAGAACAAAGACGACGAGTAGAAAAGATTATGGTACAAAGAGGGAGGAAGATGGGTAAATAAAGGCTATGAAAGGAGGAATAAAGTGGGCAAAATGAAAATCTTGAAAGTGGATACAAGAATCTATGTCAAAAATCACAAAAATTTTGGCATTTATAAGGCTGTTGGATTCCTATCTATGGAGTACATGACTAGTGGGTTCTCTTCCCTATCTCAAAGGTTCTCTGATTTTCATAGTTTTTTACCATATGGTAGGAAAAGTCTCAAAAATAAGTGTGGAGTGGAGCACGAATCATCAAAATAAGGAAATATTCAAAATTAAAAGTACGAATGCTATAGAGTAATATCTAGCACTACAAATAATTTATACTTTCTGCTCTATTATAATAAACATGTGGATCATTCCCAACAATTATTATATACAGTAGCACAAGGCAAGCACAAGAACAGTTGTCTATTACATGATACAATCTATCTATTTTATCATCACACAAAAAAGTTAAGATGCAGTGAATTTCATAGTGTAATATAGAAAAGCAATATGAAAAAAAAGAACTACCGATGAATGAAAACTAATGAATAAGAAATTATAAATATATGTACAAGTGTGCTCTACATTTCAGGTAAAACAGGTTACATATCATCATGCGTATTACTTTCTGAGGACATGCAAAAATTGAAAATTAGATAGCTGCTACTGAAAACACACTTCAAGCTGAAGCAACAAACAACTCGATACACTTCATTATTTTAAGTCTATTTATAGGATGTCTTTTACATTCTTTAAATATTTTTCATCCACTTTGTTATTCATGCCTGTCTACCCCTTAAATAAAATTTGCTATTATTTGGTGAGATACTAAAATCTTAAAATTATACGGAATTAAGCTTCTGATTTCATTATATGAATAATATGATATCAATGTACTAGGGCACATTTTTCCACTCCAGCAACAAATGAAAAGCAGCCTGATGGTCCACTTTGAAGTAAAACAAGGTACTATATGAATTTCGTGGAATGTAGTTGGCTTCTGTTCTTGGTACACCAAATGACCAGTGGTTGCAGAACATAATTGAGTTATCCTTCAACAATTTTAACTGGAGACCTGAACAAGAAAATAATACACAAGTTTGAGTATTAAATAGACAGAGACGTAAAGCATACCAGAAGGTTAATAAATGTGCTTCTCAGCACCCGTATCACGTACCCAAACGGGCTTTGTTTGATGGCCAGTAGTTCAACATTCAACTGCAGGTCCCCCCAACACCACCACCACAAAAAAGAAAAGAAGAAAAAGACAAATAAAGATACGAATATGGATGAGTAAGGATAAAAAAGGGCAGTGGAAGAAGTATAAGAAAAGTGAAAGGAATATTAAATTAAAATGAATAAACAATACAGGGGATTCATTGCACAAATACAATGTTAAGTGTCACTGTGTCACTATTCACAGTTACATGAGAAAAGAAAAAAAAATGTCCACTCAATAGCTGGCCATCTATATGATAGAAAGCATTGTTTTTAGCAGTGAGTGATGAAGAATGAGAAGATTCTGGATGTCAAATCTGAAAAGCAACTTTCAACCATGGAGCATCCATTAAGGGCAAATTGTGTTTCTAAGGTAGCTAACAGCTTGTGGCTTCACTTTTGGTACAATTAAACATTTTTCCTTTCCTACATTTCATCCAGTTATTATAATCTAATATGAGTTTTATTTATTTTTATTTTTTCTAATATGTAAGCTCGAAGTCATTTATTTTAGTTGTCTTGGTACTGTACAGGATCAGACATTGATATTTTTTTTGTTGCCTTCGTCAACTTTTTTTTGGCACATTGGACGGCCATAGGCGAAAGAAAAAATAAAATAAGATAACATAGCCATATGTCTCATGACCTCAGCATCCTGCATATCCATAGTTAGCAAAGGAAGAATTTATTGTGGACCTTCTCTCAGCACTTGCCTGTTAACGGAGAGGGTTGATGCAGGAGCATAATGGGCCAGCCATATGGGCTATAGGTGTCCTTTTGAATAATCTTTCTAGATGTCTAATTAGTTTTCAGTCAAAGTTTTACGGTTAATTGATATTAGATATATTATAGCTTGGAATTTATGTTTTGACTACCTAGGATTTGAAAGGGTGGTTCTCTAAAAAATTGAAAGATTTCTTGGAAGTAGGTTAGAATTTAATAGTTTCCTCAAATGAAGAAGTCTTTGTAATGTCTATATATGTCTCTAAATGAACAAGATCATGTTTTTGAGATTATAGAAAATATTTCTATGTAAGTTTCTCTTGCTTGGAGTGAGTTCATTCTCCTACAATCAAGATATGGCTTGGTCGCATCGAGTGACATCCATGATTAGCAACGTCAAGTGGTGTATGTTACGCCCCGGTGGGTGACATCCCAGGATTATCCCCTCTCTTGGTCGAGATATCTTGTTCTGGCGACCCTTGCAGGTTCCGGCCTACATCAAGGATTATGCCTTTGTAAACTATATGCTGAAGAATTTTATGTACATATTCCTATTGTCTCTCTAGGCTTACTCCAAGGAATTTGACATTAGTGTTGAAATGAAAAGCACCAGGCTACCAGCTAGTCCAACAAGATTCGACCGGAACATCAACTTTACATGTACAACCCCTTAAAAGACTTGTAAAACAGTATGGAGTCATCATCAGGCTACCAAGATTCGTTGTTACCCTTCTCAAATTGAAACTTAGATAATACGTAGAAACAAATTACCTCAATTGTCGCATTTGGAGGGATTTCCTGTACCCCTTTGCTTCCATAAGCTAACTCAGGAGGAACTATCAGCACTCGCTGCAAGAAATGGATAATGTGAACTCTTCATAAAGTATGTAAATCACGAGCCCATTAGCTAACTGTGTTACTTATCCAACTTTAAGTCTTTCGCCAATTAATATAGAGTGAAAAATGAAGTGTTCTTTCTTGATAACCAAATAGTCCTAAGAACTCTTATTTGATAGTTTTCTTACATGTAACAAGGAAATATTATGCCATGAGCAGTCATACCTGGCCTCCTACTTTCATGCCTTGAACACCTAAATCTAATCCTTTAAGGACTGTGCCCCTCTCCGATTGACCAACATCAAATCCATAAGGCTGTAGCAATTGAGGAATATGCACAGTATTAAAGAGGTATAAAAATTCTTCAAAAGATAATTATGGACTAGAAATTAAATAGATGTCAACAAAATTGTCCAGTATTCTTAAAACAACTTTGGCTGTGTTTCTCCAACACAGTAAGAAATGAGAGTCATATTGCAAGGCTTTTTAAGAATCACGCCCAAACATATATGTTTTACAATAACTAGAGGACTCTATATATGGGTGCAGAATGACAAATTTCTGGGGCTAGGGATTATTTTCTCCACATAATAATTTAAGAAAAGTTAAAATCAAATGGAATAGGTACTATTTATAATGTAGATACCTCCAGGAAAGAGGAAATTGATGCTGTTATATTCTAAATTCATGTACACAAAATCCAAAAGTGGAAATTTAAAAAAATAGGTGAAAGCACTAGTGCAAAATAATGTGCACATAACTAGATTATGGATTGGAATATGAGTTCCTTGAAGAAAAACGTAGACTGGGAAATGGAGTCTATATGCTAGATTTCTTGCCTCCCTTCCTCGTATAAGAAAGTACTAGATGGAAATAGATGATGAAATCTTGAAAATGGGAGGCGAAAGAGCATGTTTAGTTTCCAAGTAATTAACCAATACTCCTTCCTGTTCCGGGAATTCCATGTTGGCAGTATGCCCGACCAATAGCAAGGGCCTAAAGAATTACATGGCCCTACAAACAAGGAAATGATGGAAAAATAACAAGATACCATTGGATGGGCACACGGCCCCATCGTTTTCTTGACCCATATAATAATTTCTGCTACATAAGAATTTGGGAAGGTATAGAGTGTCTATATAGCCAATATACTTTCATTTCATGAGAAGTGATACAAAACATTGGAGGCATCCAACCAAAAATCAATTGGCATTAGGTGGAAAGGCCTTTAGACTATATTAACCAAATTTGGGTGGCTTAGAGAGCCAATGTGAGACAAGTCTCTAATACTTCCTTCCACCCTTAGACTAAATTAACCTAGTTTGGCTGGCTTACAGAGGTGATGTGGGATAAGTCTCCAACACCAACCCGCATATGCAGTTCGGTTGCATGTGGGGATGATAGAGAGAAGAGACACAAGATAGAAAGATCCGGGATGGAGACTTGGCCTGCGAGGCCACCTAAGACCTAGCTCTGGTACCATGCTAG
Source organism: Camellia granthamiana (assembly GCA_036172215.1). Lineage (NCBI taxonomy): Eukaryota > Viridiplantae > Streptophyta > Magnoliopsida > Ericales > Theaceae > Camellia > Camellia granthamiana. The sequence continues at coordinate 59,331,041 of CM069912.1, forward strand.
ATTTATTCAAGGCATCCAACCCAAAATCATTTGGCATGTCTAGAATATATGGACCAAGTTTGAGTGGTTTAGAGAGGCGATGCGGGACAAGTCTTATGAAAAGCTAGAGGTATAACCACGAAAGGTTTGTTTTTTCAATATGGAGTCGAAAATTGTCTAGTCAAGTGCAATGGAGAAGAAAGACAATAAGGCCAAAAAGAAAGTGTGCCATGACACCTCAAGAAAAGACATGGTGATCAATGTTATTTACAAACAAAAAAGCCTCAAATTAAGCAAATGACAAGAAGAATCATGTAACTGAATACAAGTAGCTGCACTGTGAAGCATTGCCAAAAATCATCCATGTCTCTGCAAAGAGAGGCACCATAAACACACGTAGAACCCATGAGTTCTCCTCTTTTAATGAGCTTCTCTATGGTGAGAAGGTGTAAAGAGTTGATGCCAACCAAGAAAGAGTTTAACTTCCATTTTCCATTATTTTTTATGGGAGAATGCCAATGGAAGAAGGAAGTTTGGTGCTTGTTTTTAATATAGTGTGCTTTCTGGGAGGGAGGGATAGACATCCCTTCAACGCGTATATGGCCCAGAAAAGTTCCCTTCAAACTCCAAAGTATTATTCTTTGTTTAGTATGCTTGCACTGAAGGCCATTTTGATTATCAATCATGTGTCCAAGGGAACAAATGCTACTCAATTGGTGTTTCATGTGCAAGAAGGCATAGGAGATGGTTGATCAACTTCTGCTGGATTGTGAGTTTGTTAGAGATCTTTGAAGCTTGGCATCACTATACTAGTGCATTGCAGGATGCCTGGTAAGGTTATTGAGCGAAATGGCTGTTGGCTTAAGGGATGCACTCAGAAAATTCTCATCAACTTGGATGGACTCAATGCTTTGTTCCATAGGAAGCATTTGGGAGGAAAGAAATAGGACAGCATTTGGAGATTGTATAGGTTGAAAAGATTGTTAAATACCTTCCCATTTTTGGATCCCAAAAAAAATTCTTGACTTCAATTCCTTTTATAGATTTTATATGAGATCTCAGTCTTTTGGAACGAGCTTAGTTGATTTTCTTTTTCCTCCTATATACACTGCGTGTACATGGTTGTGCTCTGTTTAGGTGTGCATAATGTAACATCTATTTACCCAAAAAGAAGAAGAACAACAAGAGGATTCTTGTATGATAATAGATGACTTGTTGTGTGACATTGATAGAAGGATTGCACAATGGTTGGAGAAAATTACTGGAAATTATTCACTGGCTTACCCTTATCCATGGCTTCAAAGAAAGATAGAATAGCGGTTTCAAAATTACTGGAAAACTATTCTTAATGAATCATGTTAATTGGTTCTTCTCATAGTGCTATTTGACAATGAGTTAGATATGTATTTGTTTCAGTGTATCACCGCTGATTATTTAACCAAAATTAATGAAAGAAGTGGTGTACATAGGAGGCCCATGATAGAAATCTTACTGTTCCACCACCAACACCAAGTCCCTGTCTACTTGTCATAAAAGTGATGCCTTTCCATTTAGCTACATAGTGGACCTACAGCATGAATTAACATCATTTAGTCCAGTTTTCTAAATAAAAATAATCACAAGAATCAAATAATATTCCTTAAGATTCTAACAAGAAAACAATACTGAAAATCTTGAAAAACATCTAGAATCTACATAAACACAAATGAATTGCACAAATCTACCAAGTTTTCTATAAGAAAGGAACAAACTTCTTGACTGTCAGATCCAGTTTCAAATGCATCTTATTTCACTAAACAGTAACGCACTACGCTTAGCTTAACCATTTAAAAATGCTTTCAGTTCTCAAAGTAGTTTAACAGTGTCATTTCCTGCCATCCAAAATTGATAAACGACATGCTTTCTTGAGTTCTCACTATGTGACAATTGAACACTTCCACTACAATATAATAAGGCCAAAATAGCAGATATGCACTTTTTTAGCTTCACATAATGTTTTTTACAATTTGGGTGATAAAATGTCGAAAAGGTAGTTGAAGTTTCAAACTTCCACTGGTGCATGATATTTTGTTTTGGACTTGAACAATATCACATAGTTGCCAACCTGAAGGTCAGAAAGCAGAGTTAAATTTACTAGCATAATCATATGACACAGCAGCATCCGCAGACAATAACAAGATAAAATCACTCAGAATCTTCCCGAACATCAAAGTTAACTAGACTATAGTGAATGGCATCTTGTACTCAAAATAGTTGTCTGTTTGAGCAGCTTGCCATGAATAATCTTCTCTACATAGGTTAGTTTTTGAACCTTTATTGAATAAAAGGACTATTACACTAATAAAATGATTGTTGCAAGATATTTACTACTCTTAAGTCCAATATGAATATTTAATTTGTTGAAAAATTCTCAACATTGTCAACAGAAAGGAAGATATAAAAGGTGACAAATAATAAAAACAGATATATTCTGGACCAAGTGGATGCATGAATGGGTTCTCACTTAGAGCGTGGTACCAAAGTATTATGGGTAACAAGTGTACTGCATGGCATATGAATACTCTTTAAGATGGGTAACCGTGAAAGTTAAAAATAAAAATTTAAGTGGGCCACAACCATACTGCAACTCGAGATCCCTTCACAGCTTCTGCTCCACCCCCAACCTTCAAATCATAATACCTGAATGATAATGCCATCAGAATTTGGGTAAATACCTGAAAATGGATGAATGCACAAATTTAAGATATTTTCTTTACTTTAGAATTGAAAATTGATAGAAGGATAAGCATCCAAAATTAGGAGTTGAGTTGAATCTTGAAACTTACAACCATTATCTATTCTGGCAATGCATATCATTTTCAGATTCCAAGAATCACATGTTTAGAATAATGTGCTCAGATGCAATAAGAATGGAAGATATATTTACATGTAAAATGCAGAGTTTTAAGGCACCTTAAGAACAAGCATCATAGGGTAATGAATTAAATCCGCATAAGAAATATGAGAAACAGTGTATTAAAGGTTATAATAGTTTACTAACTTTAAGCCATTGGGAAGGGTTTTAAAGTCACTCTCAGGTATCTTTTCTCCTCTAAGCTGCAGCAAACAAAAGAATTAACTCTTCCACCAACATATTTTTAACAAAGAAAAATCCAATTGCACCAATCAAAAATAGGTGAATACATTAGAAGAATCTTACTGCTCTTCTGCTTGTGCTTACTGCACCAGCCACGTCACAGACAGAAATGCCAGCAGCTGAATCATAATAGACGTTCATTAGATAGTTAAGTAAATAAATGGCACATTTACGAATATAGAGAAGCAAACTTTCAGAAAAATAGAAAACAAGACCTGAAAAGAGGGCATTGAAGAAAAGTTGAGTATCCAATAAGTGATAAGGTTGGTGTGGTGGAGTTTTTGTTAGATAGCTTGCTATACATTGTTGGACCCATTTCCTAATAACTTAGGCTTTTGGGAAAATTGATAACTTAACGTGGTATCAGAACTCTGGTTGAGAGAGGTTTTGGATTCAAGTATCTCGGTTGGCATTTGGTATTCTGTCCCCATTTGGTTTCTCCCTCTTTGTTTGGTTGTTTGCTTCTCTTTCTGTTTGGTTCTTTGTTTGTCTCTCTACGTACAAGACAAGGTTGCACGTGAGGGAGGGTGTTAGATAGCTTGATATATATTGTCAGGCCCATTTCCTCATAGCTTAGGCTTTTGGAAAAATTGGTAACTTAACAGTTTTGACATAGTTCATATATACAAAGCGGTACTCAAAGGGTAGGTAGTCCTACTCACAGGATAAATGGAGAAGGAAGATAAAAAAGGATACAGATTAGCAATCAATCTTGATTCTATATGATCAAAACTGATACATGATAATGGAGAATCTGTTGATACCCAATCTTGACTCTATCTAATTATGCTTCACCATGAAAAGCATGATGGTTATATACGTAAATAGATGCATAAATTCAACCATGAAATGGACAACTCAGAGTTGTTTTTTGATATCTCCACATTTACTTTTATATAGTCAGTACATATCCATATCCTCCTGGCTGTGTCCCTTACAGTGGATACCAAAGTTGCAACCCCTTACTGGGTTGAGGTCTGATATTTGGTAAGCTTCTTCTGAGCCAGTATAAGAAACCAAGTATATCACGGCAATAGAAAGTTAAGATCTGTTACTGTAATCAGGCTTTCCTCATTGTCTTTTGTCTTCTTTCTAAAGCCAGTAGCTTTTCAGTATTGTTTTCACCTTACTTTGAAATGTGAGACACTAAGACTAAAAAAGACCCGGATAAGAGCTTCATGACTTGAAATATGGCTCTTGGATAGCATGTAAAAGTAGTAAGAGAATACTTCTGCCATCCCTGGATACTCAAGACAAGGAAACATGAAGTATTTTGTGTTGTCAATGCCAATTGGTTGCCAAAAGCCTATCCCAATGACAGAGTAAGAAAGCAAGTTTAACTAGAAAAGTGGCATATGAATATAAATGATCATGAATCAATTCAAAAGTAGCTGACCTAGATTCTTCAACACAAAAGTCTCTCTCTCTCTCTCTCTCTTATTATTATTATTTTTTGCATAATCAATTCGCAAAGCCTTCAATTCCAACCCAATTAGGCAAGCAATAAGAATCTTTTCTGCCATGGAACTCTAAACATGGCCGTATCATCCTCTCTGTAGCTTTGAACTAGCATAAGCATCACTAAATTGCACGAATACATCCACTACGCTATGTTTATCTTAGATTCTTTCAATTTCCCTCCACATATCCATGATCCAAATATAGCTTTAGTTGAATTCACTCTCTATCCAGACTAAGAAACGGAAATGGAATTCAGGATTCTTGGGTTTTGGATTTCAATATATTCCGCACTGACATTAGTCCCAAAAAGTTACAGAATTTAACCCTAAAAATCTCCCAATCAGCAAGGAAAGCATAACCCAAAATTTGATTAAGAGTTTCAATAAAATGAAAAATGCAAGTATTGAAGCCCTAAAGAGCGAAAACCAATGAGAGCATTGGACCAACCTGCTGAGAGAAGACAAGCCATCAATGCCCTCCTTCCCTGGCATTGTGAAGAGAGTGTGGGTGCTTTAGTTGTAGCCTCTGGGGAAGAAGAAGATGAGCAAAGACATGACAATACAGATGTGTTTCTGTTGAAGGGTCTCTTCCCTGTGGATTCAAATAATTCCTTAGTTTTACAACAACAAATCCTAGAGAGAGAGAGAGAGAGAGAGAGAGAGAGAGAGAGAGCTTACTTGAGATGAAAATGGAGGAGAGAGAATGGGGAAGGAAGGTGGGTTTGTGATGGTGGTAAGGCAGGAGGGAGAGTTCCATTGGGACAGTTGGGAGTGACAGTTAGGAGAGAAAGAGGGAAAAATAAAGGAAACCAGTTGGTTGTGCAGAGAGAGAGAGAGAGAGAGAGAGAGGATAACATCCTCAATTTCATCCACATTTTTGCAAGTTCTGAAATCATGAAATGCTGATTTGATGATTTGTCATATCTAATAAAGGCTCACAAATTGAAATTGCTTTTAAAAGCTCTTTTTTTTTTTTTTTTTGGTTAAATTAATTAAAAAAATAAAATAGATTAAAATATTAATAAGATAAAATGTTATATTTAAATTATAATCATTTTATTTTTTTTCTTATAAAAAGTCAAACCAAACAAATTGGAATGTGGATTGACTTTTTGGTTATTTTAACCCTAGGTTAAAATAGTCTCGTTTGAGATAATTTTTTTTGACTTTTTTTGACATTTATGAGAGAAAAAAATATAATAATTACAATTTAGATGTGACAACTTTTAGCTTAGGGTTAAAAAGTTTATTTTATCTTTTTATAGTTAAAATAACCCTAACCTCACCCAAACCCACATGCCAAACGAATACTTAGTCCCAAACTAAAATAATTAAAAAATTAAAAAAAAGCCCATTACCAAACAACACCTCTATAACTTTATGGTTTGAAATATATTAAAATATTACTCTTAATTACTTATTTAAAATGAAATTATTTTCTTGAATTAAGTAGAAATTTGATCTCATACTGTTGTTTGGAAATTGCATATTTGGTTTATTTTATTTTATTTTATATTTTTTTGTGTGTGTTTATTTTGTTACTTTTTTCAAAATGATAGTTGAAAAATTCTTATATAGTTGTGTTTTTTAAATTTTAACAAATAATAAAAAAAATTGCCCCCATCACATGCTTGGTAAGCAAAATTTTTATTTTATTCTTGAGGCCATGGGACACGTGAGGGTAAATTTATCTTTTTATCAAACAACAATGCTACAGACTCCCAGTCAACCCCCCCGCGGCCACGTGTCGGCTTGTCATTGGTTGGAAAAAAAAAAAAAAAGTTTTTTTGGACCAATGGGAAGGGATCCCAGCACCCCCACTGGGGGTCCGAAGTTTTTTTGGACCAATGACAGGCCGACATGTGGCCTGGGGGGGGGGGTCATTGGGGGTCTGTAGCATTGCTGCTTTATCAAAATAAAAAAGTAACATTTTTCATTAATGCAAAAATAACAAGATATATCTTGCTTTTTTGGCTGATTGCTTATTAGCTTGTATTGTAAAAAGATGGCTTATATATAGTGAGTTCCCAAACACCTGCTAAGTTAAAACTACATCGTTTGCTACTTCAAAAACACATGAAAACAAAATATATTTATCATAAAATAAAATTTTGAACCTGTTCATCCAAACAAGAAAATAAAATGATAAACAAAAAATAACTACTATAGGAGCAAACAATATAACCTGTTGACCGAACAATAACAAAAAATACTTAGTACCATTATCTAAGAATAATTGCCAAAAATAAAACTTTCGTCATAGCAAAACATATTTGGATAAATATGTTCTATTTTCATGTGTTTTTATGGTAGCAAAAGGACTAATTTGGATTTAAATACTATGACTAAAAAATTTGGACAAAACTACATAGTTTTGACCCAGTATTGTAGTTAAAAAATAAAACGACATAGTTTTAATGCATAACAATAATATCTCTAAACTTCCATAACCTTGCATGTGTATTTAAAAATAAAAAATAGATAAACTTACAATATATAAAATTTTATTATTTTCTCATGAATAAAAAAACAAGAAGTATGGAGTCCTCTTGTGTTTTTATTTATTTATTTTTTTGGGAGAATTACCTTTATCCTTTTAATTTTGATCACTAAGTTGAGAAGGAAAAATGGGTACAGGACTGCACAACCTATGCCCCCTTGTTTTAACAAGGAATTTCTCCTTAGATTCATTTTTGTGAAGTAAATCCTAATGTTATGTAAATCAATCCTTTCAATGGTTGACCCTGATGGAATGACATTCTTCTGAACCATAAAGAAGTGATTTCGGTCATATGGATAAGTTGGTTTAAACGTTAGGGGAATTATATGTAGGTGGAAGAAGGAGAAAAAAATTGTAAATGAAAGGATGTGAGAGTGCAAGTGTCACTTGCACCTCTACATGTGTTCGTAATTTTTTTCCTAAAAGAAATTCAGATTGGGCAAGCGGGAGGAGGAATTATTAGACGCCATCACGACCATTGGGTTGTGGGGTTCAGCATCCACAACAATGGAGGTAGAATTTTGGACTCTAATGCTGTGTTTGATTGGGGAATTTGGGAAGAGATTTGGAAAGAGAAAGAGAAAAGGTGTTGGGGGATTTGGGAAGAGATTTGGAAAGGGAAAGAGAAGAGGTAGGCGAAATGTGAATAAAATATACTTACATTTTATCTAGTTTCATACATCTTTTCTCTTTTTATTTCCAAATCTCTTTCCAAATCTCCCAACCAAACACAACGTGAGGGATGATGGGCTCAACTTGGACAAACTTTGAACTCAAAAATTTAGTTGTGGAAGTTGATACAACAATGGTTAAGGAACCCTTGTTTGAACATAAAATAAATAATCATAGATTGAGTAATATCATTCTTGACTGCAGGTACTTGATGAACGAGCTGGGGGTATCTAAAATCAACCATTTCGATCAGGAGGGGAGCAAATATGCTAATCTTCTAGCCAACTTGGACAATGGTTTGATTACGGGTTCTCATTTCTTTAGTTTAGCACATTCTTGTATTTTCAATCAACTGACACTGAATGCCAACGAATTACTTGTAACTAACTTATTTAGTTTATGAAGCACCCTAGAATGTCCAATTTTGCGATTCATTACGAGATTAATCTCTTTTATGACTGGACTACTCGTGTTCAAAACATATAGCTTTACATCAGTAAAAAATAAGAAAATGGAAGATTCACAATGGTCAGTATATGGGGTTTGTTTGAATTCAAAAAATGCTCATCCTATTTTAAACTACGATGATATTACTATCCCAAGGAAATCATTTTGTAGAGACAACCATTATCAGTCAAAGAAATGGCTCATTCAACTTGGAATTTTTAAGAAAATCAATTCCTGTTTTGGAGCCAACAATCATGAGGACTGTTCATAAAAACTGAATCATATCGAAGTCATGAGAACTTCATTATCAGTCATTAGTACAAACTACAACTCAACTCCTCAAATTTGAAATTCACCGCACATTCTTAGCCCTTGGAAACAAATTTTTTTTTCCCTTTTTGTTCCTTCCAAGTTATTTCTGTATTGTCATGTCATGTATATATAATATGCTATGAAGATTGGAACTTGTATATTTAATCATTTACTAGAACATGTCTTCCTTGGAGGAAGACATGGATCCTCATCAGCTCCTCTATCAGAAACCAAAGGGCTTCCAAAGCACTTCACTTCATGCTTCTCTTTTTCTTTCATCTTCTCACTCCCTTCCACCCATTTCCTAAGCTTTCGGATCAACTTCGGCCTTTTAGAATCAGCACAAGCTCCGGCTTTGACCCCTGATGAGCAAGCCTCACCGTGCCCCAAAACCGAACCATCCAATTCAATCTCTCCACTTCCTGCAAACTCCAACTCCAACTGGTTATTTCTCACTTCTATTTGTTCTCTCTGTTGCTGATCCCTCCTCATTAGCTCGTGCCTCAAGCATGCGTTGCACCAGCGCAAGAATATAAGTTCCTTAACCTCTGTTGCTCGGTCCTTTTGGACTTGTTCTAGTTCACTACCTACCTGATTGTAATCCTCTAATTTGATCCCTTCTTCAATCTGCAAAACAAGTACCCTGGTTAAGACTCACAATAGCTCCTATACCACAAAGGTCCCAATTGGGGCAAACAATGTTTCTTGTATTTGCATTCGACACATTTTTATCTTGGCAAACCAATCATCTATAAGTGTAGTTTAGCTAATCGCGATATGATTGTTAATCACAGACCCTCCTGTATAAATCTGTGCAATGAACCCAAAAAAACAAAAAAACAAAAAAACAAAAAAAAAAGGGAAAAAGAAAAGTGTATGCCTAATAGAAGAAATGTTTGAACCTTATTTGAAGAAGCTGAATTTTCTATCAACTCTAGCTTGTACAAAAGCTCTTTCTTCTCTTGCTGCTGTTGGTGTACAACAATTTGAAGCTCTGTGATTTGATCTTCCAGTGCCTTGATAAAATTGAAGTTTTTTTCTAACTCTTTGCTATTTCTCAAAACCTCTGCTGCTTTTTCTTCAATTTGCATATTCTGTTCTTGGATAACACGAAACATTCCTTTTGTTTTTCTTGAAAGCTTCTCAACTTTCCTGTGAAGCAACCCATTTTCCAATCTTGCAAATCCAAACTGCTCTACTATTCTCAAATACTCCAACACTAACTCCTCAAACCTCTGGTTCTCCGCTTCCATGGAAGAAATTTCTTTGCCCATGAACTCGACACGAGCCATCTCCAACATCAAATTGTTGTGAAGTTCCATTACTACCGACTCTTTCTCTTTCATATCGAAATACTGAAGAAACCTCATCTCTAGCTGCCACTCCCTTTCTTGAAGTTCTTGGATTCGACATCTTAGGCCTAAAATCTCTTCTTCTGCATCACTTTTATCGTGGCTTACCAAACATGCTAGTGGATTTGTGAAATGGGTACTTTTTATTACATTATGTTCTTGTTCTTCATCATCATCCATACAAGACAAAGACATGGAATCAGGGCTGTGAAAGCTCTCTTCATCTCTGAACTCTTCGCGATTGGTTGAAAGATAATTCACTTGGTTTTCTGAATTTAAAGCTTTTGAAACTGAACTTTTTCTTGTTGTGAGCCTAGCAAAGATGAAACAAGCCACAGAGACGGCTATAGGAATTCCAGCCTTGAGGAGGACAGGCTTCATCACCTCTACCTTTGATCTTGTACTTTCCATATTGATGAACAATGAGCAACTTTGATAGCTTGGTTTTGCTTTGTTTGTGATTGATCAAATTCAATTAAATACAATGAAAAAAATAAAATAAAAAATCAAGTTGTGGATTGTTTTGATGGTTAATATTAATTTATGATGATCATGTCTTGGTTGAGATTCTTTGCCTTTGTGTTTGCTTTAAACTTTCCTTTTGTTCTGGTCTTTTGCTTTTTGATCACTCCATAGCACTCCTATAGGCCACCATTATTTCACTTTTCTCTCATGGTATTTGGAATCTAGTTCCTTCTTTTGGTTGATTTAATAGCATTTTGAATTGATGGGTTCATACCATGGCATACATGTGATGATTAATTTGGACGGTCCATGTAGTGACAATTATGTAGCTTTAACCTAGGACCAAAACTTGATCAAGTCTTTTGAGAAATGGGTGACGTTTTGAGAAATTTTTTATTTATTAGTCTCGACATATAGAAGTAGTGTCTCAACTTGTACATTATTAATTAAAATTATAGAACTTATCACTTTTAAATTAAGTTTTAGAGCACAAAAAATTAAGTGTCACATATTGAATAGCACGCAATATTACTTCAAGACCAATAAATAATTTTTCGTCTCTCTCTTTTCACTTCATTTTTCAACTTCATTTTTCGTAAACAAATGCCACCCCATAGTAATGGGCAAAATAAGTGATACCATCTTGTCCAATGTAACTTTCTAACTTACCGATAATCTAGACGGAGAAATTAGAAGTATTCCCTCCACAATTTTTAATAATTAATTTTTTAATTAATTAATTTATTTTGTCACATAAGTTAAAAGTTACATCAAACATCACAAACTCCCAAAAATCCTAAAAATTTGGAAAAAAAAAAGAAAGAAAGAAGAAAATTATAAACTCAATATTCTATCAATTATAAAAAGCTATTTATCGTTCGGCTTATATCATTATTTATAATGAAACTTAATTGGAGAAATTAGCAATAGATCCTTGATTATTAGTTCGTAGTAGATGAAGTCATGTTAAAAGATGTTCAACGCTACCGTCCCTCATGTTTTAAAATTTGCAACTGTTGATCCACTTATTATTTTTTTTGTGACTAATCAACGCTTTGGATATATTATTTGGCCCTAGAATCGCAAGTCGATTTCGTTAATGGTTGTTGAGCAATGTTCCTTATCAATAGTCGTTTGCATCACTGGAAATTAAAAGGGTTTATTACCCCACGTGGGGGCTGTGAGGGCAGGACTTAGAAAAAAAAAAAAAAAAAAAAAAAAAATTTTTTTTTTTTCCACCAATCAAAAAATAGTGGGGGTGGTGGGAGTCACCCCACTCGGGGTCTGGGGCATTTTCCTTATTACCTAGTGGTGTCAGAAACAAAAATATACATATATATATATATATATTACAATTTTAATTATTAATATATAAAAAGTTTTTTTTTTATTAATTTGTAATTATTTTTTTAAAACCCCAATGATGTGATATTTTCCCGTTAGGATTTTGATTCATGGGATATCATTAAATTGAATCCTTTGCGATATCAATCACAACTTAACCGAATCTAAATTTCATTTGGTGATAGAATGATAAAAAATCAACGTGATGTCAGAATTATATGCTAAGACACTACAAGAAAAAGCATTTTTGCCGACCACTTTTAGCTACCAAAACCAATTTAGTCGCCAAAAGTCACGGAATTGGCTACCAAAAATAATATTAGTCGGCAAAAGTCAACTTTTTAGCTACTAATTTTTTTTAGTAGGGGAATGTTGATTATTGGCTACTAAAAAAAATTTAGTAGCTAAAGATATTACAATTGGCGACTAAAACAATTTTTAGTAGCTAAACATATCACAATTGGCGACTAAATAAAAATTTAGTAGCCGTAGAGGTACCTTTAGCTACTAAATTGTTTGGTAGCCGAATGAAAATAAAAAAATTAATTTTTAATCTTTCCCGACCAAACTTTTGGTCGCCAAATGTCAAGTTTCGGCGACAAAATTGCTTTTAGTCGTTGTAGACCTACTTTCGGCTACTAAATTGTTTGGTAGCCGAATGAAAATAAAAAAATTAATTTTTAATCTTTCCCGACCAAACTTTTGGTCGCCAAATGTCAAGTTTTAGCGACAAAATTTCTTTTAGTCGCTGTATACCTACTTTCGGCTACTAAATTGTTTGGTAGCCAAATGAAAATAAAAAAATTAATTTTTAATCTTTCCCGACCAAACTTTTGGTCGCCAAATGTCAAGTTTCGGCGACAAAATTTCTTTTAGTCGCTGTATACCTACTTTTGGCTACTAAATTATTTGGTAGCCGAATGAAAATAAGAAAATTAATTATTTTTATTTTTATTTTTATTAAGAGATTGTACACCCACCATCCAAAAATATTAATATCTTATTTTTTTTTTATTATCTCAAAATATTAATTTAAAAAAAAAATTAATTATTAAAGTAATATGAATTTCTTATTTTGTCCTTTTTTTAAATCCATTAATAATACAAAAAGTACAATTATGACAATTGAGATTTCTACAAAAATATACTATCAAAAGGTAATTTTGAAAAATTAATTATTATTTCATCATATTTCAATAACACTAATAAATTAAGAATAAATCAAAATTCACAAATAAAAGACAAAATATCCCAATTATTTATCATTTTAATAAAATTTTCAATATTATTACCAGTACTAATGAAATAATCATTTCACAGACACAAAACATATATTTAAAAAGTTTTAAAAAAATTTCATTATCAAAACGAGGGTTAAGTGTATAAAAAAAAATTCACTCATGACTTATGAGTAAATAAATCTGATTTGTAAGACTTATTGATATTATTTAAGATTTTAAAATTCACTAATTTTTTAGATTCACTTAATTTAGATATATTTAAAAAAGAAAATATTTGTGATTTTTTTTAAATACAAAAGAAGTACTCACTTAATTCACTTTCTTTCTTTCTTTTCTTTCTTATTATATATATATATAATATAAGAATATAAGAAAATATAAGAATATAAAATTTTAAAATATATTATTATATTTTTCAGTACAAAAAATATTAGGATAAATATTTAAGATAATTTAATTTTTTTAATTTATAATTTTATTACTTATATTTTTATTTAAATATAATTTTAATATATTTGTTACTTTTATTATTTAAATATAATTTTAATATATTTGTTACTTTTATTTAAATTTTTTTTGAAATTGTTATTTAACTTTTACCGATTAAATATTAGTCGGCGATTATAATTACAAAATTTAAAAATAAGTTTCAGACTACGGAGGGAAACTTCGGACGGAAATTTCTCTGCTTGGTTGTATTCTGAAATTAGTTTTCAACACATGATTTTCAGAATGACGTTTGGTTCCGTTTTCAAATGAATTTTCTACGCTCTCTGCAGAGAGCTCTGATGCATTGTCTGATAATTCTGTCCACCGGATGACCACCCGGTAGACCACCCGGATGACCGGGTGGTAGACCATCCGGATGTCCACCCGGATGTCCAATGCGCTTCCAGATTTTTTTTTTTTTTAATCGAGAAAAATATTTTCAGAAATTTTTTAATTTTTTTTTGTGCTTTAAAATAATTTTGAGTTGTATGTTTAGTTATGAGTTGTAAATTTTTGTATCACATATCAAATGTCATATCAACAATTCCCCACTCAAATCAAACCTCTTTTCCAAAACTATTTTCAAAACTCTTTACCAAACAAATTTTCTACACTCAAATCATAATTCCACAACACACAAACTCAAAATACAACTCATACTCTCAAATCACATTTACAAAACTCTACCAAACACTAACTTAGGACTTCTTTCTTTTCTCTCTCTCTTTCTCACTCTCTCACGCCTCTGCCCTCCTCCAGCTCTCTCTTTCGCCTTTGTCTCCGTCGGCGTCAGGTACGGGAGCATCACCGCCATCACGCCTCTGCCCTCCTCCAGCTCTCTCTCTCTCTTTCTGATAGCAACTCTGTTCTTGAGCGGATTCTTTCTCTTTATCGCCAACTATTGCGGAGGCTTAACTCCCCTGATTTGCTGCTGAACTTGGCAGCAAGACTGGCCAAAAAAGCTGAGGTTCGTGCCATCTTCATGCTGGCTTCTGAGGAGCGATCCCTCCACAACATCGAAGATCTCATTGATGCTGCTGAGTACTCCCTCTCCCTCTTAAGAAAAGGCCAAATCCCCAAATACATCCAATGAATAAGTTATTCATCGAAGATCTCATTGCTCTTGATTTTTTTTTTAGCAGATAATTCACCAAGCTGGCCCACCCCCCAAATTTTCAATATACATTTTCAAAGAATATGTTTTCTGTATATATCATAAATGTGAAAGTGTACACAAAGCTTGTGTTAGAGTGAACTATACATATGTATTTGTTTTGCACACCATGTGTTTGTTTATTTTCCTTGTAGAAAGAAAAGGTAAATAAGGTAGTTGGTGGAAAACTGGAAGCACTGCCTCAATAAGCGTGCTTGCGCATCCATGTTCAAATTCTATTTGTGTAGGTGTACTTGTTTATATACCATGTAAATTTGACAGTATTATGTTTGCAGGTGAATGACAACAACAATAATTCATTTCTGTATCAATTTTGTGCCTCTACTGCTCTATGGTTTGTCTCAACTCTTGAGTTTTTCATCCTTGCAGTTCCAATGGTACTTGAAAATTAATCTATTTGACCTCTTTTGTGTTTTAGGGAACCAACAAGAAGGTTAACTCTTGGCATTAATTTGTGCATTGAGTGCAAATCTGAGGTATGTATGTGTAAACATGGTCAGGCAATATGTTAGAGCAATTTGGTTATCACTGTTGATTGTTATTGTAGTAATTCTGTTTTGATTACATTCTCTTTTACTCAGCGACAGTGATGATAGGTTTTTGATTCCAATGCAACTTGATTTCCTTTTTTCTGTGGATACAAAGGGGGAATTTGATGGGTATTTATGTGTCATTGGGAAGCTTCATGGTGTATCTTACTCTTTCACAGGGGGTGTGTTTCAGTGTGCAAGTGATTGTTGGGTTTGTATGTTTCTGACCATGTGTATTGTTAGGCTAGTTGAACTACAATATTTAGACACACAAAATCTGTCAGTCGGTGCATTTTTTTTGGTTAGTTTTTTGTCCCTGAATTTTTTGCGTAGTTGAATGTTCAGTTTGATATAATTATCATGATATATATATATATGCTTCGGAGAGGAGGGTCCAGTTGCCGTGGATGTGAGTGAGCCCATGTTGGTAATCCAAACCATTCAACTTGTAGGATTTCTTGAGTAGATTATCCATATAAAAAATTAATTAGATTGGACTTCGATAGTCACTTGGACCTGGAAGGAAGTTAATGTTCTGGATTTCTTGAGTAGATTAATGTTCTGGAAGGAAGTTTATGTCTTTTCTATCACTTGGAGGGATTTATCAAGCCCCCAAATCTTCAACACATTTCAAGGGATATATGTATATAACAAGAGAGAATGTTTGTTTTTTTTTAAAGTTATCTCAAATATACATGTGTATATATGGGGGAATGTTTGTTTGTTTGATTGAGAAATAGTTGATGATTTATTCATTTTTTGAAGAAAATCTGCATGCATTGTAATATTATGAGGACATTGCTAACATAAACAATATGATTGTAAGGCGGTCCAGTGGATTTTTGCTTAGTGAACTTGTGCCTTGATTTCTCCTCAATAAAACCATTTCTTATTTATTAGTTGATGGTTTGTATTTGTCCCAAGGAAAAAAAAAACAGGTAATTTTTTTATGGTCCCACCCTTACTGTATTATTTTTTTGGGTGAATTCCTTTACTGTATTATGTTATGCTTTGTTTCATCGAATGAAGACACAAATTGTTTCATCCCATGAAGGCTTATTTGTGTTTTTGCCTTTTGTCAAGCCTTTTGAATCTTAGGCACTTCATTTACATAGAAAAAAAATTAAAGAAAACAAAGGATTTGCACAGAAATTTACATGTAACATGAATTCTGATATATATCCAAGGCTACGTACAAGTTTACATAAAATAATTGAATGTAGCTTTCTGTGGTGATTATAGTGGCCTTTGTTCTCATAATTAACCAGAAAGTGTGTTGTGTTGTTTATATTGTCAATAAAAGGGATGGAATTTTTGAAATTGTTTTCTTTTCTATGTAGCAGACAGTTGTCCCTCTCCTTTCACTTTCCTTTCTTCTGTACTTTCTCTTGAGCTTTGTTGTCCCTTGTCCCAATATTGCAGGATGTTTACATGTACCTTCGTGGCAGTGGCAAAGCAGCAGAGATGTATTCTGCATTACCATATGCCTTGGCACAGGTGAGAATTTTCAAATTTAACATCAAATGAGAAATTGAAAATACAGATTGTGATTGCCAGGATTTTATTTATCTTTTGCTGTGATTGATTTTAAATAACTGGCCAAGCAAGTAATATGAGGATTTTCCGAATATGTCAAATAAGTCTATTATTTGAGTATCCACTTTCTTTTATATTTTTTTTTTTTGGGGGGACTGTTAGTAGTTTTTTTTAATGTGAGTGATATTTATTTCTTTGTTTTGATTTTTTGAAGTGAATGCATCTTGTGGTAAAACAACATATGTTCACTGTAAGGCTGGTCGAGGGCGCAGCACAACCATTGTTCTATGTTACCTGGTATGCATCACAAATTAGAACCTTAATCCATTATGAATCATCAATTGGCCTTTCCAAAGTTGCTTCTATCTCATATTTCCCTTCTCAAATAGGTGGAACACAAGCAGATGACGCCAGATGCTGCATATGAGTATGTGAGGTCCACTAGGCCGAGGGTACTCCTGGCCCCCGCCCAGTGGCAGGTATGCATTTTTTTTTTCTTCTGCCATACAGCATGTTGTTGCTGCATAAGCTTTATATTAGACATTGTATTTGGACTAATCCATGAAGTGCTCATATACGCATTGAATCCATCTCATAATTGTTTCCATTTACGAGTTGGGGTGTAATTGTGGCATTATTTTTGTCGTTGTTCTTGCAATGTTTACCTTTTGTCATTTATGAAAAATTCCTTCAATTTGTTTTTTTCTTTTTTATAATTTGAAGATATTTGTTTTTCCCAAACACACGTTAATGTGTACTAATTTGGTGTTGTTTTTATAATTTGAAGATATTTATGTTTAAAACGGTTTTCTTGTTTGGTGTTGTCTATCTCTGGGAACAAGGCAGTGTGTGCACTCACAAATTACTTGTGTCACGGAATGATTACATATTTTTCCAAGCCCTTTGGGTTGCTCCAACTTCCGTAAAGAAAAATAGAAGTTGGTGTTTGTTGGGTGTTGAATATTAAAATTGCTGTCATTTAATTGAGGATGGTATATGTGGGTCTATTCGTGTGATAATAAAATTGCCTTCATTGTCCATCTACCATAATGAATGCATGTTTCCTTGTGAGTTTAGCTGCAAATTATGAATAATGAAATAGCCTTAAATTTTGATCATGCAGGCTGTTCAAGACTACTACTTTCACAAGGTGAAAAAACCCAGAAGCAACGTCTGCACAAACGATTCCAGAGGCAAAACTGTTGGCTTCCCGGCAAAACATGATCTGGTGGACTTTGATGACAGCTCCGTAGTCGTGGTAACCGAATCTGACCTTGATGGATATGATGGGAGCTGTGAATCAGGCCTAGTAGGCGATGAATCATTAGCAGAGCTAAGCCTGGCTTGTAGGGTTCAGTTTGCTAAGCAGGCTGCTATTACCAGGCTTTCATGCCTGTGGCTTCGTTGCCACAGCCAGAAATTATCGAGGAAGAACTCACCGGGCACTGATCAGTTGGGAAATATTGGTGTTGACATTCAGGTTTATTGAGGTGTTGGTACTAGTTGGGGGAGATTGAACCAGTCAGTCTTTTTACATTTTTGTTTTGATTGTTACTGCAATGGCAGATGAGTCATAATGAATGTTTTTGGAACCTCTTTTTTTTCCTTTTTTAGGTGGGAGGTGTGTGGACAGTAGGATTCATGTTATTCCCAGCCTTGCCCGGCTGAGAGGTTTGGACAAGCTGCTGGGCATTGAAATGTGGGATGCAAATTTATACTTTTAGAGTTTTAATTGTTTATGTTGCACAAGGAGAGTCCAATTGTGAAGCTTAGTTGAGTTTGTGTCTGCGAAGGAAATGCAAAAGCTGGTATTTGTACATGGATTAGGTAATGCTGTTTCTATGAAAGAGTGAACTTTGTGTGCTCTCTAATATATGTTGCTCTCTTACAATGGTGATGTGTGTGTCTATACTTATAGTGATTTTAAATTATATATGGATTTAAATTATTGACGTTGGATTAGACTTGGACTGTATGGAATTTGTAATATATATAGAATTGAACTATTCCACAATTTTTTTTTAAAAAAAAAAAACAAAAAAAAAATTATTTGGCCACCAAATGTTTTGGTAGCCAAATAGGTAATCAAAAGTTTTGGCTACTAATAATTTAGTAGCAAAAACATAGCCTAAAACGTTTTTGCCACCAAATAATTAGTAGCTAAAAGATTTGAGGATGAGAGAAAGAAACTATTGGCGACTAATACTTTAGTGGCCAAAACATACCTTTTGCTGACTAAACTAAGATTAGTAGCCAAATGTGTACTTTCGACGACCAATTATTTAGTAGCTAAAAGTGATACCTTCCCCGACCATAACAAGTTAGTAGCCAAAAAGCCTCATTCGGCGACTAATATTTTAGTGGCGGAAACATACCTTTTGCCGACTAAACTAAGATTAGTAGCCAAATGTGTACACTTTCGGCGACCAAACAAATTTTAGTCGCCAATACTATTGCCGACAGGGTAAAGGCGACGAGCTTAGCGACGAAAAATTTTGGTCGCTAAATCGTTTCGGCGACTAAACAAGTGACTTTTTGTGACCAATATTTTGGTAGCCAAAAGTGACATTTCTTGTAGTGAGAGTTATGTTTTAGTTAACCTATAATTAATTAATTAATTTATTTATGTTGATTTGCTATTTTAATTCTTGAATATGATGAATAATCAAAATTTAAAATATGATCACATGCATAAAAAAAATGTAGAGATAAACATTTTTTTTCATCAGCAAAATAGGAACCTTATTGATAAAAGGGAAATACAAAGTACATCGCAAACATCAATAAAGCAAGTAAGAGCAAAAAGCATCATAGCTAAACTAGACAATCTTAACTAGGTTGGCACCGAGAAAAAAACTCAATCATAAGCTAGCTCCAACCTAGGATGGTGAGGAACCAATCAAGACAAACCAAACAAAATACAAGAATGGAAAAAGAAAAGTAGTGAAGCACCCAAAAAACAAGTAGCAAACACTCTCAAAGGCACACCCTCACATGATTGAGATAGAGTAATAAGTTAGTCACTGAGTAATGGAAATCTTTTACTGAGGCTTTGATCCATAATGTGAGCCTAAGCTTTATTAGCTCACTCAACTCAAAGCAATTAGGCTGTACTCTAGTGAAAATGCATTCATTCCTCTGCTTCCAGAGTGACCATAGAACAATTAGTGGTAGAGCATTCCAGATTCTTCCAGATTCTTCTTTCCATTCTTTTAAACTTGCCACCCTTCCACCAATGAAAAAGATTATCAACTGTACTAGGTATCACCCATTGAAACCCCCACCACTTCATCATTTCAGCCTAGACATTCCAAGAAAATGGGCAAAATAGTAGCAGATGACTGGTTGATTCAGTTTCTGTTCTGCAGAAAGTACACTGAGTGGAAGCATTGATACCAAGAATCTCATTTTTCTGAAGGAAAACAGCTGATTTAATTATGTCTTTCCATGCCAACCAGTTGAAGAATTAAATTTTGGGAGGGATATCTTTATTCCAAATGAATTTGCAGATAGTGATCCGAGGGCCAAGAGAAGCAGTACAAAATTTATACACATCAGTAGCTTTGAAAATACTTGAATTAGAACCAAGCCAGGCAGGGCTGTCCGTCACCCCATTCTTGAGTAAGGGAGCTGAGGATAATGCATTTGTCAGCCTAGCAATCTCCATCTCTTCCCGCTCATAGGGAGCTCTTTTGAAAGGTAAATTCCAATCCCTTGAAATGGATCTTCTTTCATAAAACAAAGGTAATGTGCCTTCCTTATTTGTTGACAATCTGAAAAGACTAGGAAATTCATCTTTTAGATAATAGTTTTCACACTATTTATCCAACCAAAATCTGACTCTTCTCCCGTCACCAGCTTTAATGAGAAAGTTGTCCAAAAAGAAATTGCAAAGTAGCTGCCTGTGAATGACAATAGAGATGATATCACTCCATACCCTAGAATAATTGCAAGAAGACCTCAAAGTTGGTTGCCACCTAAATTCATTAATCAAGTACTTGCTACAAAGGACCTTTCTCCAAAGAGCAGTGAACTCACTTCCAAACTTCCACCACCATTTTAGTAAAAGGCTAGCATTAACATCAGTGATTCTTCTTATTCCTAAGCCTCCAAGGCTTGTGCTTTTGGTAACATCTGTCCACTTTACCATATGGATTTTCTTCTTTAGATTAGTACCTTCCCGTAGGAAATTTGCTTCAATTTTCTCTAGCTCTTTGGCCACTTCCATAGGCATTTTGAAAAGGGACAGGTAATAGAGAGGTAAATTAGACAGCACTGATTTGATTAAGGTAAGTCTATCTGTAAAGGATAGTAGTCTTCTCTTCCAACTTGCTAACCTTGATTTGACTTTGTCTAAGACAGGCTTCCAAGTGGACTTTCTTCCAGGATTGGCACCAAGAGGCAAACCTAAGAATTTTATTGGTAGGCCTTGCACTTTACAGTTAAGGAGATCAGCAAAGGATGATAATATCCCATCATCAACACCAATTCCACATAACACACTTTCGTGGTAGTTTATTTTCAGTCCAGAGAGTAGCTCAAAGCATCTTAATACTCTTTTAATGTTCACTAATTGCTCTCTATCTGCTTCACAGAAGATAATTGAGTCATTAGCAAATTGAATGTGGGAAATAACTACTTCCTTCCTCCCAATTTTCACACCCTTAATAAGATTCATCTCATAAGCTCTAAGCATGAGTATGTTGAGCCCTTCTACTACTAAGTTGAACAGAAATGGTGAAAGGGGGTCACCCTGCCTCAGACCTCTTTATAGAGAGAATTCTGCAGTTGGTGATCCATTAACTAGAATATAAAGCCTTGCTGAGGAGATACATTCTTTTATCCAAGCAATCCATTTTGTACCAAACCCAAAGTTAGAGAGCAAATAAAAAAGAAAGTTCCAATTGACTAAATCCAATTCTTTTTCAAAGTCAAGCTTGATGATGATATCTTTCTTCTTAGATTTTTTCCAGCTGTCCACAACTTCATTGGCAATGAGCACACTATCCAAAATGTGTTATAGCGATTTTCGGTTTTGATCCGTCACTTATTGTGTTCCGGATTCGGGTTGGTATGGTTTTGAATGGTGATTCATATCTTGTTTCTCTTGTCTCCCCTCTGTTTCGGTTATTGGATTGTAGTGTGCGTTTGGAACAGGTTGGTTGCTTGTTTTTCCAAATTTGTGTTGCCTAGAATTTTGGTCTTTCGCTTAAGCAGGCCTTCTTGCGCTTGAGTGGGGTTTGCAAACACTCAGTACTTTGATCGTCTGCAAAATACTAGAGAATTGTTTTCCATGCTCGAGTGGCGTTTCCTACGCTCAAACGGGTCGGCGCTTGAGCGGACTTTATTACACTCGAGCGGTCTACCTGTTGTTTGCAAAAGTTCTGGATGTGTCTATTTGACGCTCGAGCGGGCCACTTTTGCGCTCGAGCGAAACAAAACTTTGTGTCTAACATTCGAGCATCAACTTTTCCGCTCGAGCGGACTGTGCATATATTAGATCATGAAAGTGACATTTTATATCACTTTTTCATTACTCTCTCTCTCTAAAACTTTCAAAGGACCTAGATTTTGACTCTTTCACTCTAAAATACTTGATGGGTCGTTGAACACACCAAAATATAATCACTAAACTATACCAAATTCTATTAGAATAATGGCAAGTCCAGGTATCGATCCACAGGGACTATTGTGAAATTAAACTAATTTAATCGTTAAATTCCTAAATTAATTTTGATAAAAAGATTGAATGATCATAACCTAATTTAATAACGAATAAATTAAACTAAGGAATTAAATTATTAATAATAAATGAAATTGGTTTACTGAATTGGGGGAAAAACTAGGGCAAAGAATCCACCACTAGCCACGTAACTAGGGTTTCCAATTGAAATCAATTATCCTAGGGTTTGAACAGATTAATGCTTTGCAACTACAAGTTCAAAGCATTTAACAAGAAAATCATCACATTCAATGTACGGGCACGAACCATCTCAAGTAGTACGAACCGTTCACTCTAAACTAGGGTAGTGACACGACTCGTTCCTCGTAGTATGGTTCGTCTCATACCTTGAATGTGAAAGAATAGAAAACTCATGTATGGATAACATTCAACAATCACAGAAAGTCAAATATTTAAAAAGATAATGAAAATTATATATAAAGAATTTCTAAAACACCATACAATGGTTCAAACCTTTACATAATTGAGAATCAAAAGGAAAACAAAATAGTTACATGGGTAGGGTTTCATCAAAACCCTAGAAAAGACGACTAGCCACTCATGGAGGAGTGGAAGGATGGAGATGGAGAAGAAACCACCATGGAAGACATCTTGGAGCTTTTGCTTTTCTTCTCCTTTCCAAACCCTAGCCTCCCTCCTTAGGTTAAACAGTTTCAGAACCCTAGAAAAGCCTTTTCCTTTTCCTTTTATACTTCTACTCACTTCCAATCAGGTTTAAAACATTAGTTTGACTTTTCCAGAAAAAGTCAACTCTGTCCAAATTTGGTCTTTTTGCCCATTTTATACTCCGACGATGTACAACCTGATTGACATTTAACACACATAAATTATACGGTTTGACCAGCAAGTGAAGTTAAGAGATTCTAATTAACGGCCTCAATGATGTACATTTCGGCCTTAATCACATCCCCCAACTTACTACTTGCTAGTCCTCAAGCAAGTAAAATAAAATAAAATAAAACAAAATCTATCCTCTTTCGTGGGAAAACGGTTGCATTTAGCATATGCAACAAGCCTTTAAAGCACAAGGTTACCCCAAGTGGACGAGTAAAGTCTCGTGAGGGTTTCCAGAAATGATACCCACAAACATTAACATATTCATATATACTCAACAACACATGACCACACTATTCCACCTAACAATCAACTTATGTGCCACTACAGTGTGATATTGAGACATCACGAGTCATTAAAGACACAGTGGACAAGCATGAAGGAACCTATTGAGTCGAAACCACAATTCGGTTAATACAAAAGTAAAGTTCCCTATACTTGTGCATGCTAGTAGACAAGTCATGAGTACCCTCAGTGTAAAGTGCAATCTCCATATTAGTTAACTATCCACTATAATAGCCCAGTGTAACTCATAATAACACCCAACATATACAGAAAAACTAACCTGTTGCAGCCAAGATTTTCAAAAGTTTTTTTTTTTTTTAAAATGACTGTGCAATGTCCTGATCCATTAAGCTTTCTAATCAACCCATGTAACAAGCATTGGGCCAATGACTCCCAAACCAGACGGTTTTAGGGCATTAGGTTTAAAGACACCCCTACGGGCTTAATAACTCGAGTTGAAAAGGCTACGAATCTGAACAAGTCATTCTTCTTATTTTTCCTTAACTGTGCAATGTCCAAGTCCCTTAAGCTTTCTAATTAACCCATGTAACAAGTTTTGGGCCAATGACTCCCAAACCAGACGGTTTTAGGGCATTAGGTGTAAAGACACCCATACGGGCTTAATAGCTCGAGTTAAAAAGGCTACGAACCCAAACAAGTTAAGGGTTTTTTTTTTTTTTTTTTAAAGAATCTTGACTCCTCATTTATTCTTTTCTGCAACTCTAGCTATTATCAATGATGTACACCAGGGATTATAATAAAAAGATCACCGCTATGATAGTGTGTTCATGTGGATTAAGACATACTCATGACAAGTGTACTAAAATCACAAACACAGACAACTCTCCTCGTGCAAACATCACATGCAAGTATCTACCCAATAAATCCTTTTCATGCAAGTCTACTGTGCTCTCCAATTAACATATGCAAATATCATCACCCTACTAGCAAAAAGTCACATCAAGTGAAGTAATGCAATCAAGTGAAACAAGTATAAGCATGAATTATGAGCCAGATAGAAATGCACAAAAGAAAATATAACCCCCATCCCCCAACTTGAATATGACATTGTCCTCAATGGAAAAGTAAAGAGAAATGAGAGAAAATTACCAGAAATGTAGGTGCAGATTCAGGTAGGCAGAGAGTAACAGAGACACACTCACACTTTTTTTTTTTTTTTTTTGGATTGATAAAAGAAAGAACTAAAAAGAAAGAAAAAAATAATAATAAAAATAAAAGAGACAAAACAATATTCAGGAGGGCACTATGGGGAAGCCGGTGGTGGTGATGGTGGGAAATGCTGGGACCGCTGGCCTTTTTGGAGGCCCGAGCAGATACACATTCGACTCATAGCCTGCACACACCAAAAGCAAATAGATACAAAACCGTAGAACCAAGCATGAGAATAAAATAAAATATGAAAGCACAAGTTGGCCCACTAATGTCCCACATGCAATTCCCTTTTTTTTTAAAATAAAAAAAAATAAAAATAAAAATAAAAACGAAAATAATTAAATAAATGAATAAAAAAAAAAAAAAAAACCCTTAAATTAAATGAACTAAATTATAAACTAAATTAAACTAAACTAAACTATAAAATAACTAAATTACAAAAGAGACTAAAGTATAGAATAAAATAACATAAACTAAACGATTTATTTATTTATTTTTATTTTATATTTTTTTTATTTCTACGAAAATAGAAAATAAAAATAAAATTTTTTAGAAAAAATTATAAATAAAATAAATATATATTTATTTATTTATTTTTAAAATTTATTTATGTATTTATTTACTTAAATAAATTAAAAATGAAATTAAAAAAATAAAATAAAATAATAGAAAGAACACTAAAACAAAAACAAAACATTTTTTTTTTTTTTTTATTTAGAAATTTCCGCACTTGGCGGCGCATCTGCTTTTAAAGCAGTGCGCAAATCTCAGCCTTCACAAATGTCCCGCACGTGCGGGGCTCAGGCCGCACGTGCGGCGATTTCACAACCTCGCGCATTTTTTTTTTTTTTTGAATTCGGCGTCCCGCACGTGCGGGGCCCAAGCCGCACGTGCGGCTTGGTGAATGCCCTTGGTGCCGCACCTGCTTTTAAAGCAGGGTGCTACAGCTCAAATTCACAAATTTTTTTTTTTTTTTTTTTAATACAATTGAACATGTATAAAAAAAAAAAAAAAAAAAAAAATATTTTTATTTTTATTTTTAAATTGAACAAGTATAACAATTATTTATTTATTTATTTATTTTTTAAAACACAGAAAATAAACATGAAAGCAGGCTTTTTTTTTAAAAAAAAAAAAAAAAAAAAAAAAATCAAAACTAAGCATTTCTACCTTCAATTGACATCCGAAATAAATATAACACATAGGAAAATAACGGAATGGCTATTAAAGGTATAATCTTCACGCGAAAACCACGGGTACTACTTTTCTCCCTAACTGTGTTTGTAACTTTCCCTATTCTCCAACAGGGTGACAGACTAGGTTGATTCGGTATCCAGAATCGAGGCGCATAAAGCTACCTCAACCTATGGGGCTGCCATACAGAGTTCAAGCCGAGGTAGTTTTGAAGCAATCTCCATACCCCTGGGTATTTAAACCAGACTCTAGTCTCGGAAATCCCAAACCTTTGTGTTCTAGGCTTTGCCATTCGAACTCTAGTTTCCACCGTCTCAGTTGGTCTCCTAAGAACTCACTACAAACACGGTTAGGTGGCTATACCAGACCGTCAGATGCCGTTCGGGCACGGCTAACACCAAAGGAATTACACCTTTAGAGGATTTAAAGTCTCCTAGACGCTAATAAAACATGACGAGAATAAAGAAAAACAGAATAATATAGAAGGGAAAGAAAAAAAAATAAAAAAAATAAAGAATCAATCTATCAAGCATAATAAAATGGGTCCATCAAACCCCTGGGTAAAGGAAAATGATCCTTCCTAGTCGAGGGATTTAATCTCCTATAATCAATGCACACTCGCCACCCAGTAGTGGTTCGTGTGGGGACTAACTCTTCTCCCTCATTCTCAACAACGATGATGCCCGATTTCTTGGGCACCACTTCTGTGGGACTCACCCACTTGCTATCTGAGATAGGGTATATAATACCCGCATCCGACAATTTTAATACCTCCTCAATTAACGCATCAATATCAAAATTTTCAATCCCAAAATGAGCTAGACAAGCCTCTAAAGGGTCCTCTACAAGAATGGAGGGCAAAGCCTCCTCCACAATCTCATCCACAACATCCACTAATAAGCACTCCTCTCTCTCATGAGGTTGTTGGGATGCTTGGAAAATATTAAGTTTCACTTGCATGTTGCCAAATGAAACTTCTATAACCCCGGTCCGACAATTGATGCATGCATTGGCCGTAGCCAAGAAAGGTCGACCTAAGATCACCGGGATTTGTTTCTTAGAACTGGCTACTGGTTCCATATCTAACACCAAAAAGTCAACAGGGAAGTAGAACCTATCAACCTTAACTAGCACATCCTCAATCATGCCACGTGGCACTCTGAGGGACCGGTCAGCCAATTGAAGAGTGACAGTAGTGGGCTTCAACTCGCCAAGCCCAAATTTCTCGTACACAGAGTACGGCAACAAATTGACACTAGCCCCTAAATCCAATAAGGCCCTATCAATGAAATGGTCCCCTATAATGCATGCAATGGTTGGGGCTCCCGGGTCCTTAAGCTTAGGAGGTGTGTCATTCAACAAGATGGAGCTTACTTGCTCCGTGAGTAGGACCTTTTGGGACACATGTGTCCTAGATTTACGCTTTTGCGTACAAAGGTCCTTCAGAAATTTGGCATATGATGGTACTTGCTTAATCGCCTCCAACAGGGGGAGGTTGATTTTTACCTGTTTAAAGACATCCATCATTGCCTCCATAGATGCCGCCTTCTTATTAAAAGGGGACGGTGTATCAAGGCACTGGGGAAAGGGTGCCTTAGGCACATATGGTGCCTTGGGCTCAAGTGAAGTACTAGGGACTAAGTCATCCCTCTTAAGTGTTGCCCCCTCACCCTTGCTCTCACTGGGTGAACCACCGTGGTCACCCCTCCTAACTCTAGTTGCATCAGACGCAACTGACTGAGGCTTTAACTCCCTACCACTTCTCAAAGCAACCACCGCTTGCACTTGCCCATGTTGCTTTTCATTCCCACCCGAACTCTCTCCCCTGTATTGTCCCTTAGGGTTGGCCATAGTTTGACTTGGTAATTTTCCCTCCTCTCTCCGATTCATGTTGTTAGCTATTTGACCCAATTGGGTCTCTATCTTGGCAATAGAGTGAGTGTGGGAGTGAACTATCGGTGCTAACCCCTTAAGTTCTGAGAGAACTTCCAACACTTGAGTCTCAAAGGCAGAGTTGCCCTGAGGAACAGGCGGGGGTTGTGGTTGCCGGTACGGTTGTGGGGGTCGATAAGGTTGGGGTGGTTGGTAGGATGATTGGTTGGCAAAATTATTGAAATTCTGCCTTGGTGGTGGAGGATTATAAGAAGTGCCTTGTGAAGGGGGTCTCCATGAGAAATTAGGATGATTTCTCCATCCCGGATTATATGTGTTGGAGTATGGGTCATTACTCGGGTTGGAGAATCCTTGAGCCACATTCACATGCTCTTGGACTAACTCCGGAAATTGTGATGCCGAAGGGCACTCACTCAAGTCATGAGCAGGGCTCGCATATATAACACATGCCTCACGGAATTGAGGCTGATCTTGCTGGGTAGGGGCATGTCCCGTAGCTAATAAGTGGTCTATCTTACGGGATAGTGCCTCTACTTGTTGGGCTAACTCTAAATTTTGCCCGACCTCATAAATGCCCCCTCTTTTCGGGGCTCCAACTACTGGTTGCCGGACTTGCCGGGCTGCAGAGGCATGGTGAAGGGAATTATCACTTAAGTTCTCAAACAATTGCCATGCCTCGGCATCATTTTTAGACATAAATGTCCCACCACAGGACGAATCCACCATTTGGCGGTGTGGCTCAGTTAAGCCATAATAGAATGTTTGAACAAGTTGCCAATCAGGCACTTGGTGGTGGGGACACTGTTGGAGAAGGTCTCTAAGTCTTTCCCACGTCTCATGGAATTGCTCGCCATCCATTTGAGCAAAGTTTGTGATGGCTCGCCTAAGTTGGTTGGTTTTGCCTATGGGAAAGTACTTCTCCAAGAACCGTTGCTGTAATTGGTCCCAACTTGTGATTGAATTAGCAGGTAAAGAATTTAGCCAGTGTTTGGCTTTATCCTTTAACGAGAATGGAAACAATCGCAACATTAAGGCCTCATTTGTGAAATTCTGGATCCTCACTGTCGAGCAAATTTCCAGGAATTCATTCAAATGTTTATAAGGGTCATCATGAGTTAGTCCATGGAATGATGGGAGCATTTGTATGGTGCTGGACTTAATCTCATAATGAGCAGCAGTGGTGTTGGGCAATTGGATGCATGATGGTGATGT
Source organism: Camellia granthamiana (assembly GCA_036172215.1). Taxonomy (NCBI): domain Eukaryota; kingdom Viridiplantae; phylum Streptophyta; class Magnoliopsida; order Ericales; family Theaceae; genus Camellia; species Camellia granthamiana. The sequence goes on from CM069912.1 coordinate 59,360,012, forward strand.
ATATGCAGTGGGTGTAAAATAATCCTTAAGGGTCCGGTTAGGCACATTCGGGACATTAGGATCTGCCATCTCTAATGGCTCAATGTATGGATATGAATACTCAAGCCTAGGAACACGGGCAGAAGCCCTAAGTCTCCTAAGGGTCCTTTCTAGTTCAAGGTCCAAACTCCACAATTCAGGGCGACAAGAACGACGCCCGTGCATACATTATCCAAACACACACAACAAGTTCGACTCGGTGCACTAAGTTACGAAAGCAAAATACCAAAGGAAGAAATACTCACAGCGGTTTAACGAAAACGCTTTACTCGTCTTGCGGATGCTTGACGTGTAGACGTTGTCTCCAATCCCCAATTGAGCTTTGGCTTTTGTTTTAGCACTTTGGTGCTTTGCTTGTGAGTATTTGCTTCTGTTTACTCACTTTAGTGCTGCGTTTTTTTTTTTTTTTTTTTAAAGCTCGGCTGCGCTCCGCTTGCACTTCAATGATAGCTCCACTTTCAAACGCTTTGCACACTTAGCAACACCAAAAGCATAAAATCTTAAACTAAAAATTAAAATAAGAATGTAACTTTAAATTAACTAATTTCGCCAGAAGTCCCCGGCAACGGCGCCAAAATTTGATGGGTCGTTGAACACACCAAAATATAATCACTAAACTATACCAAATTCTATTAGAATAATGGCAAGTCCAGGTATCGATCCACAGGGACTATTGTGAAATTAAACTAATTTAATCGTTAAATTCCTAAATTAATTTTGATAAAAAGATTGAATGATCATAACCTAATTTAATAACGAATAAATTAAACTAAGGAATTAAATTATTAATAATAAATGAAATTGGTTTACTGAATTGGGGGAAAAACTAGGGCAAAGAATCCACCACTAGCCACGTAACTAGGGTTTCCAATTGAAATCAATTATCCTAGGGTTTGAACAGATTAATGCTTTGCAACTACAAGTTCAAAGCATTTAACAAGAAAATCATCACATTCAATGTACGGGCACGAACCATCTCAAGTAGTACGAACCGTTCACTCTAAACTAGGGTAGTGACACGACTCGTCCCTCGTAGTATGGTTCGTCTCATACCTTGAATGTGAAAGAATAGAAAACTCATGTATGGATAACATTCAACAATCACAGAAAGTCAAATATTTAAAAAGATAATGAAAATTATATATAAAGAATTTCTAAAACACCAAACAATGGTTCAAACCTTTACATAATTGAGAATCAAAAGGAAAACAAAATAGTTACATGGCTAGGGTTTCATCAAAACCCTAGAAAAGACGACTAGCCACTCATGGAGGAGTGGAAGGATGAAGATGGAGAAGAAACCACCATGGAAGACATCTTGGAGCTTTTGCTTTCCTTCTCCTTTCCAAACCCTAGCCTCCCTCCTTAGGTTAAACAGTTTCAGAACCCTAGAAAAGCCTTTTCCTTTTCCTTTTATACTTCTACTCACTTCCAATCAGGTTTAAAACATTAGTTTGACTTTTCCAGAAAAAGTCAACTCTGTCCAAATTTGGTCTTTTTGCCCATTTTATACTCCGACGATGTACAACCTGATTGACATTTAACACACATAAATTATACGGTTTGACCAGCAAGTGAAGTTAAGAGATTCTAATTAACGGCCTCAATGATGTACATTTCGGCCTTAATTAATACTCTCTCTCTCTCTCTCTCTCTCTCTCTCTACATTTTGACCTTGATTTAGTGGGTTCCCTACCCTTGTGCCTTTGTTAAAAAGTTAGAGCACCTTAAGATCTTCATTTTCATCCGATTGGAAGTTGGTTTCGGCATTGTTGGAGTTTTACCTTTGCTTTGCTTGGTCTTCTAGCTTGAGGTAGGGATTTTCTACACTTTGTTATAATTTTTAACTTAGTTATTTGTGATTGTGTAACAATAATGGAATTTGGGAGTATTTTGAGCCAAACCTAGGGTTTGGGTGAAATGTGAAAGAGGGGTTTTGGGTGGAAATGAAATAAATGAACATGGGTTTGAAAATGAAGTCATGTTATGTCAAAATGGGTGATTTTGGTATTTGGATTGGTATTTTGAAAAGAGGGATTTTTGCTCTAAATTGATTATCATATCTATTTTGTATAAATAGTTGAAATTGGTGTTGTAAACATGGAATTGAGTGAGTATTCAAATAGAAGATGGAATTGAGTATATAATGCTTCACATCCTTGGAAATTTTGGATAAATTATCTGTCTTGAGATTGTATATCTATTTAGAAATATCTATTTTGGGCTATCGGTGGAGGATAGTTTTGCTTGTTGTAGATATTGCATGTGGATTAGGTGAATTGAAACTAGTCCATGGTTGATTATCATTGAATATGATCATGTTGTGAATACATTGTATATGTATAGTTGTTTTGGAGGAGAAAGGGGATGTACTCCATATGTGTGATTATGTGTTTAAATACATTGCATATGTATGATTGTTTGGGAGGAGAAAGGGGATAGACTACCCACAGTCGCATTTATAGGTTTATTATATATTTACAGCAGTCTAATGAGTCGCCCGGTGCACATATTACCGTCATGTCAAATTGTCAATTTTTTTTTTTTTAGAACAACATTGTCACATAATGTTAGCTACATCTCGCAGAAAAGTTAATAGGCCAGCAGTGGTGCACAAACATGGAACTTGTCTCACATTTGGAATTTGCATGGAATTGTAGTGAACGGAACCTGCATTGATGCTTTCCAAATTCAATGTGACTCGTGTTAATTGACTTAATTACATGGAATAGTGGAACAAAATGGGCTAGTCTTTGACCTTTCCAAACCAAATCCTACGCTACATTTTGAATAACAAATCCCTGATATGGTGGAATATGAATAAGAGTATAATGAGTAATTATTGGGTGCTTCTGTAGCATGACTACGTAGTATTCTAGAGATATTATAATTTGTAGAGAAGGTCAAACTCATGATTTTGTGTTAGGTGATTGGAAAATATAAAGAGCATAGTGGATGATGATTACTGAAGAGAATAAACACGTAATGTTCAAAGAGCACCCAATAATTTTTCGAGTATAACCATCCACTAATATTCAGAATTTGTTAAAAAAAGATCTGATAGCATAACCTTAAAAAAAAGTGGGACTTATTTGGTCATAAGAAATTCCATATGATTTTTGGGTAATCAAGACTCCGAAATAGGATCACATCATATACTTTTCTTTAAGCTTTAAATCCTTACTCGGCCCTCAAGTTCCACCCTCTTTATCACGTTAGTGAAATTTGAAGAACAAGCCTTATCGTCTACCACACGACTTCATGACTTTTCTCCACCACCAGTAAGACAACAATTAGGACCCACTTCTCACATCTCTAATGCAAGTAGGGAAAATGAACTGAGTTACTCGCGAATTGACTCTACTCGGCTCGTTAACTTTAGTAAACGAGTCGAGCTCGAGCTCGAACTCGAATCTTCATTTTTCTATTTAGGTGAATACTTTCCATATTTTGCATGAAATATTATATATACTTTCCTTTTAAAAATAATTGAAAATGAGAGTCAATCAATATATTGAAAAGTTACATATAATTTATTTTGGAAAGAAACACATATTATGTATAAAAATTAAACGTTTATTAGAATTTTGATTTCATCTTTATTTTTCTATTTAGGTGAATGCTTTCCATATTTCGTATGAAATATTATATATAGTTTTCTTATGCAAAAAATTGAAATTTTATTCTAATAGATAAAGAGTCAACAAATAAGAGAATTTTAAATTGTTTAAAAATAAAAATAAAAATTAAGAAATTTATAATTGAGTTTTGGAGCTCTCATAGTTATTTTTGTTCAAAACACACTTTGCTATAATATATTATATATATAATTTACAGAAATAGGATCACATCATATAGTTTTCTTTAAGCTTTAAATCTCTACTCAGCTCTCAAGTTTCACCCTCTTTATCACGTTAGTGAAATCTGAAGAACAAGACTTATCGTCTATCACACGACTTCATGACTTTTCTCCACCACCAATAAGACAACAATTAGGACCCACTTCTCATATCTCGAGTGCAAGTAGGGATACAAATGAATTGAGTTACTTGCGAGTTGACTCTGCACGACTCGTTAAGTTTAGTAAACGAGTCGAGCTCGAACTTGAATCTTTATTTTTCTATTTAGGTGAATACTTTCCATATTTTGTATGAAATATTATATATACTTTCCTTTTAAAAATAATTGAAATTGAGAGTCAATCAATATATTGAAAAGTTACATATAATTTATTTTGGAAAGAAACACATATTATGTATAAAAATTAAACATTTATTAGAATTTTGATTTCATCTTTATTTTTCTATTTAGGTGAATGCTTTCCATATTTCGTATGAAATATTATATATACTTTTCTTTTGCAAAAAATTGAAATTTTATTTTAATAGATAAAGAGTCAACAAATAGGAGAATTTTAAATTGTTTAAAAATAAAAAAAAAATTAAGAAATTTATAATTGAGTTTTGGAGCTCTCATAGCTATTTTCATTGAAAACACATTTTGATATAATATATTATATATATAATTTACAGAAATAGGATCGCATCATATAGTTTTCTTTAAGCTTTAAATCTCTACTCGGATCTCAAGTTCCACCTTCTTTATCACGTTAGTGAAATTTGAAGAACAAGCCTTATTGTCTATCGCACAACTTCATGACTTTTCTCCACCATCAATAAGACAACAATTAGGACCCACTTCTCACATCTCAAGTGCAGGTAGAGATACAAATGAACTGAGTTACTCTTGAGTTGACTCTGTACGGCTCGTTAAGTTTAGTAAACGAGTCGAGTTCGAACTCGAATCTTCGTTTTTCTATTTAGGTGAATACTTTCCATATTTTGTATGAAATATTATATATACATTCCTTTTAAAAATAATTGAAATTGAGAGTCAATCAATATATTGAAAAGTTACATATAATTTGTTTAGGAAAGAAAACATATATTATGTATAAAAATTAAACATTTATTAGAATTTTGATTTCATCTTTATTTTTCTATTTTGGTGAATGCTTTCCATATTTCGTTTGAAATATTATATATACTTTTCTTTTGCAAAAAATTGAAATTTTATTTCAATAGATAAATAGTTAACAAATTGGAGAATTTTAAATTGTTTAAAAATAAAAATAAAAATAAAAATAAAAATTAAGAAATTTATAATTGAGTTTTGGAGCTCTCATAACTATTTTCATTGAAAACACACTTTGCTATAATATATTGTATAGATAATTTACAGAAATAGGATCACATCATATACTTTTCTTTAAGCTTTAAATATCTAGTCAGCTCTCAAGTTCCACCCTGTTTATCACGTTAGTGAAATATGAAGAACAAGCCTTATCGTCTATCACACGACTTCATGACTTTTCTTCACCACCAATAAGACAATAATTAGGACCCACTTCTCACATCTCGAGTGCAAGTAGGGATGCAAATAAACTGAGTTACTTGCGAGTTGATTATGCTCGGCTTGTTAACTTTAGTAAACGAGTCGTGCTCGAGCTCAAATCTTCGTTTTTCTATTTAGGTGAATACTTTCCATATTTTGTATGAAATATTACATATACTTTCCTTTTAAAAATAATTAAAATTGAGAGTCAATCAATATGTTGAAAAGTTGCATATAATTTAATTTGGAAAGAAAGACATATTATGTATAAAAATTAAACATTTATTAGAATTTTGATTTCATCTTTATTTTTCATTTAGGTGAATGCTTTCTATATTTCACACGAAATATTATATATACTTTTCTTTTGCAAAAAAATGAAAATTTATTTTAATAGATAAAGAGTTAACCAATAAGAGAATTTTAAGTTGTTTAAAAATACAAAAAAATTAAGAAATTTATAATTGAGTTTTGGAGCTCTCATAGCTATTTTCATTGAAAACACACTTTGCTATTATATATTGTATAGATAATTTACAAAAATAGAATCACGTCATATACTTTTCTTTAAGTTTTAAATCCCTACTTGGCTCTCATGTTCCACCCTCTTTATCACATTAGTGAAATATGAGGAACAAGCCTTATCGTCTATCACATGACTTCATGACTTTTCTCTACCACCAATAAGACAACAATTAGGATCCACTTCTCACATCTTGAGTCCAAGTAGGGATGCAAATGAACTGAGCTACTCTCAAGCTGACTCTGCTTAGCTCATTAAGTTTAGTAAACGAGTCGAGCTCGAGCTCAAATCTTCATTTTTATATTTAGGGGAATACTTTCCATATTTTGTATGAAATATTATATACACTTTCCTTTTAAAAACAATTGAAATTGAGAGTCAATCAATATATTGAAAAGTTTCATATAATTTATTTTGGAACGAAACACATATTGTGTATAAAAATTGAACATTTATTAGAATTTTGATTTCATCTTTATTTTTCTACTTCGTATGAAGTATTATACATACTTTTCTTTTGCAAAAAATTGAAAAATTTAATAATATAATATTACACAAATGTCTCATTGTCATATTTTAAAAAGAATGACATTTGCACACATTAGAATGATATCACATTGTCACATTTTAGAAATGACACATTTGTCAAAAATTGTCTACAAAAAAATTCATGAGACTTTCTGATTCATAGTTTCCTGTGTGTTTGAAATTAGGAATTTCTTACCATAAATTAGTTTGACACATTCGGGGTGGAAATGATGTGACATTGGGTATATCTAGAAGGTCTGTTAATAAATTCTTTAGTATAGTTTCCCCAAATATAACACTCCAACGATCAACACCAATTAAGGAGATTTGATACAGTTATCCATAATAATGGCAAATGAGTACATCCAAAATGATTAAATGGATCCAAAGAAAAAAAACTAAATGGATCACAAGTCCAGGATATGAAATTTATTGATCAATCCACCCTTAATTATTCATTTGTTAGTCATATAAATGAAAAATAATATTATCTTCTCTTTTATATAAAAATATTTAACTTTTAATTTTTATAATTCTTGTGTTTACAAATCATCTATATTATTTATGTTTGCTTTTAACCTTACCAAATGTGAGTTTCGTGTACCTGTGCCAAATATTCAAACCTCAAGGATAGCTAATGAATTTAAAAAATATAAAAAAATATTTTGTCACTTTTTAATATCAGACCCAGTCGTAATGAATTGAAAAAATATAAAAAAGTTTAAAAGAGAAACATAACGACTTTGTTAGGTTTAGAATTTTTAAAAAGGTTTTATATGTTTTTAATTATTTTTTAAAATTTTTTTAGTGAATTTGTCACTTTTATGAGTGTCGATTCCGCGGACGAAATATCCGTAAAATGACAATTGGAAGTGTTTGTATATTGATTGTGAAATTGTTGAACTATTGAGTTGTAGTCTCATTTGGGTTATTGAAAAATAATGGAATTGGCTCATGTATTGAAATGTATTGAAGGAGATGAAATGGAAAAAGATCTTGGTATTTTTATGACTATATAAAAATGTGAATGTTTAATCCTTGGCATTGTATATACACACTGCACTTATATCTTCGTTAAACCTCATATACTATGTTAGATTGTTCCTACTGGGCTGTGACTCACCCTATTTGGGAAAAACATTTTCAGGTACGGATGGCTTGCCTCCACCAAGACAATTTCTTGGAGGGACTTTGGGAGCACAAGCTTCTTGTTTTCATTGTATATTTTTGTATAGCCAAGGGCTTTATTTGTAAGGGTTAGTCTCCTTTTTGTTTAACCAAGTCAAGGCTTGGAAATATGTAAGTGGATAAGGCATTTACTTATGTTAAATCCTTTTGTATCATTAAATTCATGTAATGAAAGGACTATTTACTTTGATTTATGTAGCTATTAACAAATGATTGGGTTATATTTATCGTATTATTTTGGGGGTGTTACAACTTGGTATCAGAGCGTACTGGGTTTGAAAACTTTGGGTACGTGAAAAGTGGTTAGTACCATAATGGGTTTGTCTCGCTTGGTTGAGATGTTTGTACGTATTGTATGCTTATGTGGTAACATGCTTATATGATTATATGGTATGGGATTTAGTTCCTAAGATATTGATTGGGTCTACGGGTTTCTATTAGAAGAGCACTTGATCACTGCTGTTTCTAATTAGAACTATAGTAACACCATATGACGGTTATTATCTAGGAAGGAAATTCGTATGTGTTTATGTGATTATGTGCTTATGTGGGGTGAATTACTGTTGCCCATCGTATTAGAACGCGAGTGAGTTAGCTTCGGTACATTTGTAAATGTGCTAATCTCTTCTGTTACTTCCATTAGGATGTCAGGACGTGGTCGTAGTGGTAGGCGTGGTAGGCCTAGAAGGCATGAAATGCCTATACCGAATGAAATTCCAGCATAGGAGGAGGAAGTTGGTCAAGCCAACATGGCCGAGCCAGTCGGTCAACAGGCCATGGACGCCTTAGCCCGCGAAATGACCGAGGCTTTGCGGGAGTCTATAGACATTCTCAAGGCTGAGAATCAAGTCCAGGCCCAAGTAGCTAAGGCAGGGCCTTCTTTTCTGAAGAGAGAGTTTTTCCAATCTAATCCGGATGAGTTTTTGGTGACTTAAAAGAGCCACTGAAGACAGATGAGTGGCTTGAACAGATAGTGAAGACGTTCGAGATGCTTGGCATCGAGGATGACCAGTTGAGGGTGACTTTGGCGTTTTTCCACCTGAAGAGGGATGCGGGTCAGTGGTGGAAGTATGCTCGGGGACGCATTGGAGGGCCTTGGGAGGCTTTTGTCAACGCCTTCCAGGACAAGTTTCTACCTCCCACGGTTAGGAAGAAGTTGAGAGACCAGTTCTCTAAGCTGGTGCAGTTGAACACACTGATGACTGAGTTTGAGGCCATACTCACTAGCTTCTCTAGGTTTGCACCAGAGTTGGTGGCGATTGAGGAGCGCCGTTGTTTGGAGTTCGAGAAGAGGCTGAGGACCGGGCTTATGTTTAGAGTCACCGGGTCCATGATTAAAGACTATAAGGGTCATATAGAGACGGCGACCCATCTTGAGACCATCATGCAGGCAGAGGAGGAGAGGATGAGGGGCTCTAGGAGCAGTTAGGATAGTCAGGGGGACGATAAGAGGTAGAGGGGTTCTAACCCCCAGCAGTCCCAGGGAGCACATTCGAGGTCTATCTTTCCAGTGCCAAGTTCGGGTTCTGGGAGAGGTGGTCAGGGGGATGTGACTTGTTTCAAATGCGGCCAGTTGGGCCATAAGTCTCCAGCTTGCCCACAGAGAGGAGGAGGGCAGCGAGCAGCTTCGTCTTCGGCTCGTTCTCAGAACCAAAGTCAGGGTAGAGGGCACCCACCTACTTGTTATCAATGTGGGCAGGCGAGACACCTGAAGAGATTTTGCCCATAGTTGGGTGGCACGTCTGGTGCGAGGCAGACGCAAAGTCACCAGCCAGCGCAGTCGACACAAGCCTTAAGGGCCAATTAAGGAGCCTTTTTGGCTCAATCCGTGCAATAGGCTTATGCTCCGAGGGCTGAACAGGTAGATCAGAGGCTAACAGGGCGTGTGTATGCTGTTACTGCGCCGGATTTTGTACCGGCTCCATTTGTAGTGAGAGGTACCTTTTTGTTTTGCAATTCAATTGCTAGTGTATTGATTGATACAGGTGCATCCCATTCTTTTATCTGGTCTACATTTGAATCGGTTTTGGGATTGGAGTTGGCACAGTTAGCATCTCCTATTTGTGTAGAGTCATCTATTGGTGGTAAGGTCATCTTGAAACAGGGGTGTCAGGGTTGTGACATAGAGGTTGTCGGTCATCGACTTCCATTTGCATTTGTATTGCTTGATATGTCTAGTTTTGATGTTATTTTGGGTCGCCGGTCATCGACTTCCATAGAGTCACCTATTAGTGGTAAGGTCACCTTAAAATAGGGGTATCGGGGTTGTAACATAGAGGTCGCCGGTCGTCGACTTCCATTTGCATTTGTATTGCTTGACATGTCTAGTTTTGATGTTATTTTGGGTATGGACTGGTTATTGTCATATCGGGTTATTATAGATTGCTACCGTCAGAGAGTTACTGTATGTACCTTGAGAGGTGACTGCTTTTATTTCTTGGGAGACCGAATGGATAGAGTCTTATCACCGGTGTATGATCCGCGTGGGCGGAGTGAACTTAGCTGTCTTCTTGCTAGCTTTCTCAGTAGTGAGTGTGATGAAGTCCGGGTTGAGTTGCCAAGGGTGGTTTGTAAATACCCCGATGTCTTTCCCGAGGACCTTACTAGTTTGCCACCTCACTGAGAGAGCGAGTTCTCTATTGATTTAGTGCCTGGCACGTCATTGATTTCTAAGGCACTGTATCAGTTTACACCTGCTGAGTTAAGTAAGTTGAAGGTTTAACTCCAGGAGTTGTTAGATAAGGGTTTTATCCACCCTAGTACTTCACCTTAGGAAGCACCGACTTTCTTTGCTAAAAAGAAAGATGGAGCATTGCGACTCTGTATTGATTACCGAAAGTTGAACCGGGTAACTGTTAAGAACAAGTATCCAATGCCTCGTATAGATGATCTGTTTGATCAGTTGAAAGGGTCTTGTTGTTTCTCTAGGATAGACTTGAGGTCGGGTTATCATCAGTTGAGGGTAAAGGAGGAGGATGTCCCAAAGACGGTATTCCGTTCACGGTATGGCCATTATGAGTTTCTAATGATGCCTTTTGGGCTAACCAACGCACCGGCTGTATTTATGGATTCGATGAATCGGATCTTCCATGAGTTCCTAGATCGTTTTGTAGTCGTCTTTGTGGACGACATCTTGATTTACTCACCCTCTGAGGAAGAACACGAGGAACACTTGCAAGTAGTGCTTGAATTACTTAGAGCCCACAAGTTGTATGCTAAGTTCGGAAGTGTGAGTTCTTGCTGAAAGAGGTTAAGTTCTTAGGCCATATGGTATTTGAAGAAGGGGTGACTGTAAATTTATCCAAGATAAAGGCAGTGCAAGATTGGGCACAGCCTAAGAATGCCTTTGAGATCCTTAGTTTTCTGGGGTTGGCTGGGTACTATCGGAGATTTGTGAAGGATTTCTCTAGACTAGCTTCACCTTTAACTAAGCTGGCGAAGAATGGAGTCAAATTTGTATGGAATGAGACTTGTGAGAAGTCGTTCTAGGAACTTAAAGTTAGACTGACCACTGCCCTAATTTTGATTATTCTAGAGAGGAGTTTGGGTTATTCAGTATATTGTGATGCCTCACGGGAAGGCTTGAGTTGTGTTTTGATGCAAGAGGAGAAGGTGGTAGCCTATGACCACTACAAAAAAAGTCACTTTTAACAACTAAAATATTAGTCCCCAATTGTCTATTTTTTGGTCGCCAATGACATTTTGCAACCAAAAACTTTGGTTGCTACGTTTGTTAGGAAAGGTCTTTGAGCGTTTTGCCGACCAAAAAACCTTTGGTCGGCAAAAAGCAAGTCTTTAGCGGCTAAAATTTTGGTCGCCAATAGTCAATTATATTTCTTTAAAATTATACATTTACCGACCAATATTTTAGTCGCCAATAGTCAAGGAATCGCCAAACAACACCTTTAGTCGTCAAAAGCTTCAAACGTGAAAAAATAAAATAATTCGTTGTAGAACAATTTGATCTGCTCTTGCGGAGACTCGAACCACCAACCTTCCGCACCATAAACCCTACGCACCACACTCTTCCCACTACGCCTCTATAGCGCTACATGATTGTATATGTGACATATATTATTTATATAGTACATACATCCATATTAATATAAAAGTATATTTATAAACATAATTATTTTATTACATAATTTATGTAAAATAAACTATTTAGTAGCAAAATAAAAATAAAAAATTAACTTTTAGTGACCAAAATAATTTTAGTTGCTAAAAATGACCACTTTTGACGACTAAACTTATTTTTTTGTCGCCAATTGTAGACTTTTAGCTACTAAAATTTTTTTAGTCACTAAAAAGCTTTACTTTTGGCTACTAAAATTTTTTTAGTCGGTAAAACCCATATAATCAGCGACCAAACTTATTTTTAGTCGCTAATTGTAGACTTTTGGGCTACTAAAATTTTTTTAGTCACTAAAACCCATATAATCAGCGACCAAACTTATTTTTAGTCGCCACTTATAGACTTTTGGCTAATAAAATTGTTTGGTCACCAAAAAGCTTTACTTTTGGCTACTAATGCTGTTTTGGTCGCTGAAAGCTATACTTTCAGCGACCAAATTTTTTTTAGTTGGGAAATTTGGTCATCGAATGTGTTTTTTCCTGTAGTGGGCTCACGGTAGTTGAAAACACATGAGAGGAATTATCCTACTCATGATCTAAAGTTAGCAGCGGTGATATTTGCCTTGAAAATTTGGAGGCACTATCTGTATGGTGAGAAATTCGAGGTATTTTCTGATAACAAAAGTTTAAAGTATCTGCTTACACAGAAAGACTTGAATTTGAGGTAGAGAAGGTGGATGGAGTTCATAGAGGATTATGATTTTAAGTTGCATTATCATCTAGAGAAGGCCAATGTTGTGGCCGACACCTTGAGCAGGAAATCTATTAGCAGTGTGGCTTGTATCGCTATTCGGGAATGGGAGATGTTGGATGCTCTTGGGGAGTTTGACCTGCATCTTGGTAAGTCCATTGAATCTGTGGCCTTGTTTACCGTAATTGCCCAACCTACACTTGTGAACCGAGTGCTAGAAGCGCAGGAGAGTGACCATGAAGTAGAAACCCTCAGGGAGAAGATTTCCAATGGGAAGGTGGAGAAGGACTTGAATGTATATCCCGACCTAAGTGTGAGACACCGTGACCATTTGTTCGTGCCGGAGTCTTGCCGAGAGGAGGTGCTCCGAGAGTTTTACCATTCACGCCTTGCGGTGCATCCAAGAGGCACAAAGATGTATCACGACTTAGTCGCCAGTTTTGGTGGAGAGGTATGAAGAAGGATGTGGCGGTGTTTGTATCAAAATGCTTTACTTGTCAGCAAGTGAAAGCCAAGCATCAGAGGCTAGCAAGTTTGTTACAACCCTTGCCTGTAGCCGAGTGAAAGTGGGAGCATGTCACGATGGATTTTGTTATAGGCCTTTCGAGGACTTAACGGGGTAGTAATGATATTTGGGTGGTAGTTGACTGATTAACCAAGTCTGCGCACTTCATACCTATGCGCATAAGTGATTCGGTAGATTATCATGCTGACTTTTATATCAGGGACATAGTGAGGTTGCACGAGGTCTTTGTGACGATTGTTTCGGATAGAGATCCGCTTTTCATAGCTCGGTTGTGGCAGAGCTTGCAGAGTGCCTTAGGCACTAGATTGACCTTTAGTATAGCGTATCATCCTCAGACTAACGGGCAGTCTAAGCGTACTATTCAGATTCTTAAGGATATGCTTCGAGAGTGTGTTCTCAACTTCAAGGACTCGTGGGAGAGTCATCTACCCTTGGTGGAGTTTGCCTATAACAATAGTTTCTAATCGAGTATTGGCATGGCACCGTTTGAGGCCTTGTATGGTCGACCGTGTAGATCTCTAGTGTGTTAGGCCGAGGTGGGTGATGCACCTTAATTGGGACCAGAGTTGGTTCGGGAAACGACGAAGAAGGTAACACTTATCCGTAAGAGGTTGGTGACGGCTTAGAGTCGCCAGAAAAGTTATGCTGACCGTAGGAGGAGACCCTTGTCTTTTGAGGTGGGTGACCATGTGTTTTTGAAGATATCATCTAGGCGGGGTTTGGTGAGGTTTGGGAAGAATGAGAAGTTGTCCCCTCTGTTTATTGGCCCTTTTGAGATCCTTGAGTGGATTGGGGAGATCGCTTACTGTTTGGCGTTACCGCCACAACTTTTCGGGGTTTATGACGTGTTTCATATTAATATGCTACGGAAATATGAGTCGGATCCATCGTACGTGTTGGATTGGACCGACTTGGAGATAGATAAGGATGCCTTGTATGAGGAGAGACTGGTGAGGGACTTGGATATGTGAGACCAAGTCTTGCGAGGCAAGACAATTCCCTTAGTTAAAGTATTATGGAAACACCACGAAATTGAGGAAGCAACTTGGAAGCATGAACTAGAAGTCCGGGAGAAGTATCCGGACTTATTTGTTGATGTTTGAACATATTTTGTATTGTGACTATGATTGGTAGTATGTGAGAACATTGTATATGTTGTTTACATTTTGGAAGCATGAATTTATTATAAACATTGTATATGTTTGAGAATATGGAATATCATATGTATTATATCACTTTTGGAAGCATTGTATATGTGGTGTAAATTTCTTGAAAACTCGGATTTTGGTTAAGCATTGTAAATGTTATGGGAAATTGTAAATTTCGTTTTAATATAGGACTTGTGTATCAAGTCAATGAGAATGGATGACTGGAGAAAGGGTCATGGTATTGAACTTACAAGAATAATGTTGTGGTGAATGGTTTAATTTTGGTTTTGAACTTCATTTGTAATTTCGGGGACGAAATTCCTTAAGGGGGGGAGGTTATAGCGATTCCAGTTTTGACCCGTCACTTATTGTGTTCCGGATCCGGGTTGGTATGGTTTTGAATGGAGATTCATATCTTGTTTCCCTTGTCTCCCCTCTGTTTTGGTTATTGGATTGTAGTGTGCGTTTGGAACAGGTTGGTTACTTGTTTTTCCAAACTTGTGTTGCCCAGAATTTTAGTCTTCTACTCAAGTGGGGTTTGCAAACCCTCAGTACTTTGATCATCTACAAAATATTGGAGAAGTGTTTTCTACGCTCGAGCGAGTCGGCGCTTGAGCGGACTTTATTGCGCTCGAGCGGTCTGCCTATTGTCTGCAAAAGTTCTGGATATATGTATTCGATGCTCGAGCGGGCCACTTTTGCGCTCAAGCGGAACAAAACTTTGTATTTGACGCTTGAGCATCAACTTTTCCGCTCGAACGGACTCTGCGTATATCAGATCGTGAAAACGACATTTTATATCACTTTTTCATTACTCTCTCTCTCTAAAACTTTCTAAGGATCTAGATTTTGACTCTTTCACTCTAAAATACTCTATCTTTCTACATTTTGACCTTGATCTAGTGGGTTCCCTACCCTTGTGCCTTTATTAAAAAGTTAGAGCACCTCAAGATCTTCATTTTCATTCGATTGGAAGTTGGTCTCGGCATTGTTGGAGTTTCACCTTTGCTTTGTTTGGTCTTCTAGCTTGAGGTAGGGATTTTCTACACTTTGTTATGGTTTTTAACTTAGTTATTTGTGGTTGTATAACAATGGTGGGATTTGGGAATTGTGACAACCCTTACCTCTGATTAGTGTTAAACTGTGATTGAGCATGATAAGTAATTGATTAGAATGAAATCCTAATCTGTTTGTATGAGTGTGTTGCTTTAATTGCATTTCTATCTATTTGTCATTAAATGATCTGTTCATGTTTTAATTTCGAATTGCGAATTGAAGGCCTTATCGGCGACCGAATCGGAAATTGATTAGTGTTATATGCTAATTAGAATTTATATGATTTTATGGTAGGTTTAATTAAAATTTGATTTGGAATGATTAATTAGATTAAATAATGTTAAATTACATTAGTTTGAATTTATTACGTCTTTGCCATTGAGTGGGCCACTTTGTAAAAACTTTGTTTGGAGCTTAATTCACCTTTTGACATACCATTCTTCATCCATTTGGAGACCAAAACCGAGAGAGAGAGGGAGAGTAGGAGAAAATTGATTCAACAAGAAATTTAGCATGGAGAATTAAAGGAATTGAAGAAGATTTACAAAATTAGGCTCCTACACTTGGAATTCAAGACCTAAGGTAGGAAACTCACCCTCTTGAACATGAATTTAAGTTGTTTCTTGCATGGTTCTTGGGAATATTAGAGATTAGAGTCAAGTTATAGCCTAAAGAGTTGAATTGAGTAGCAATGTGTGCATGCATGTCCATATCATTGAGTTTTGAGATCATTTACATGAGAATTTCCACATGCATGTTCATATTTTGGTTGTAGTCCATGAATTCACCATAGTTTTGAGTTCAATCTTGCATTTGATTATGTTTTAGAGCATTGGAATTCATAAGAACTCATGCATATTATGTTCTTGCATTGTTCTTCAAGTTTCTTTGGAATTGGTGTTCAATTGGCTTACCTTTGGGCTTGATTTTACAAAATGATCTCCAAAAACATGTGGTGGTATGAGTTTCCAAGTGTTTTCCAGAAAATTGGCCCAAAGAATTGAGTTTTGATAAGTTTAATTCTTGGTTTGAGCTTTGGAGGCAAATCTGGAAAACCCAGATTTTGGCTTCCTCGCTCGAGCGAAGGATTCCACGCTCGAGTGAGCACCCTTGTTTTCTGAATTCCGCTCGAGCGACGGAATGCTGGCCTGAGCGTAGATTGCAAGCTTTCAGGTTTTTGTGGACGCAGATGCACGCTCGAGCGACGAGACCTGCGCTCGAGCGAAGGATTGTGTCTCACGCTCGAGCGAGCATCGAGTGGAGAATTTCAGCAACCAGTACTTTTTACATTTTTACAGACCGCTCGAGCGAGGGAGTCTACGCTCGAGCGACCCCTCTGTTTTGGTAAGCTCGCTCGAGCGAAGAAAGCCACGCTCGAGCGAGACATTTGTTTTCAGCAAATTTTGAAAAGTGTTTTAAAGTGCATTTTTGCATCCTCATTCCATCCTAGGCATTCCTAGGCCAAGTTTAAGGCATCTTAATGAGGATATTGTTATAGAACCACACCCAGTCAAGTTAAGGGGATAAGTTATTATCCCAAGTGTGTAACTTAGTGTGTGTTCATTCTGCAACTGTGTAGGGTTGGCACCTGAGGACGTTGACTAGCTTGTCTGTAGCCCAGTACTCTGTGAGTAACAATGATGTAAAGATACGTTCAATTACAATTACTTCTGAACAATTGATTGTACTGTTTTCTGAAATGGCATTGTTTATTGAATGAATGTTTGTCCTATTTGTGAACTGTGTCTGTGGCATCCATAGCAATTTACTATTACTGTACTATTACTGCTACTGTTACAGAGATCTCTGTCAGTTCCAATGTTTGGAACTACTACTGTATACTGTTTTGATGGCCATCAAGTGACTGTTCGGTCTATTAAGACCTACTATACTGTTTTGCTATTGGACATACCATGTATGACTGTTATGATTTCTAAATGACTGATATGGCATGAAATATGAGCCACTAATTGAATAATTGATTTACTGATGCAAATGACTATTTTAATTAATGAAAAAACATTCATTCTTAACCCCTTTACGCATATGTTATTCACTGGGCTTTAACTCACTGTTTATATTTATATGTAGGTGTCCAGGCACCGGACCGAAGCTAGAAGCGTCAAGTTAAGCTCTCGTTTTGTCGAGCCAACCACAGTGCCTCACTTCGAGGTTCCAAGTTCGTTCAAGCTAAGGCTGTTTTGGGGTGTTCAGATTCACCCTTTTGTCTCTATTTTGTATTGACTGAATAAGACTTGACTGTACAGTTATGGTGAAGGGATTTGGTCCCCTAACCTGGATGTTTGTGTATATGATGTATGTATATATGTTTTAGTTATGAATGTGGCTCGTTCATAAATGTCTTTTTGTATTCAGATTTTCACAGCTCATTGAACATCTTTTTATTATTGTTTGGCTTCCGCCATCCCCTTACTCTGTATTACTGTTAAGCAGGCCTTTGGTAATCACATATTACTGGCTGGTTGTGATGCTAAACCCATAGGGGCGGGTTTGGGTCGTGACAGGAATATTTTGAGCCAAACCCAGGGTTTGGATGAAATGTAAAAGATGGGTTTTTGGTGGAAATGAAATAAATGAAAATAGGGTTTGAAAATGAAGTCATGTTATGTCAAAATGGGTGATTTTGGTATTTAGATTGGTATTTTGAAAAGATGGATTTTTTTCCTAAATTGATTATCATATCTATTTTGTATAAATAGTTGAAATTGGTGTTGTAAACATGGAATTGAGTGAGTATTGAAATAGATGATAGAATTGAGTATATAATGCTTCACATCCTTGGAAATTTTGGATAAATTATTTGTCTTGAGATTGTATATCTGTTTAGAAATATCTATTTTGGGCTATTGGTGAAGGATAGTTTTGCTTGTTGTAGAAATTGCATGTGGATTAGGTGAATTGAAACTAGTCCATTGTTGATTATCATTGAATATGATCATGTTGTGAATACATTGTATATATATGATTGTTTAGGAGGAGAAATGAGATGTACTCCATATGTGCGATTATGTGTTTAAATACATTGCATATGTATGATTGTTTGGGAGGAGAAAGGGGATGAACTCCATTGTTTGGGAGGAGAAAGAGGATGGACTCCATTATAATTAAGTTAGCCTGAGTATCCTGGGTGAAAGTCCCGAAATTTATACATGGATGCCGATCCCGCGGACGAAATATCCGTAAAATGGCAATTGGAAGTTTTTGTATGTTGATTGTGAAATTGTTGAACCATTGAATTATAGTCTCATTTGGGTTATTGAAAAATAATGAAATTGGCTCATGTATTGAAATGAATTGAAGGAGAATGAGATATAATAAAATCTTGGTATTTTTATGAGTATATAAAAATGTGAATGTTTAATCCTTGGCATTGTATATGCACACTGCACTTATATCTTCGGTAAACCTCATATACTATGTTAGATTGTTCATACTAGATTGTGGCTCACCCTATTTGGGAAAAATATTTTCAGGTACGGATGGCTTGCCTCCGCCAAGACAATAGTTTGGAGGGACTTTGGGAGCACAAGCTTCTTGTTTTGATTGTATATTTTTATATAGCTAAGGGCTTTATTTATAAGAGCTAGTCTCTCTTTTAAGTCAAGGCTTGGAAAGATGTAAGCCGATAGGGCATTTACTTATGTTAAACCCTTTTGTATCATTAATTTCATGTAATAAAATGACTATTTACTCCAATTTATGTAGCTATTAACAAATGATTGGGTTATATTTATCGTATTATTTTGGAGACATTACATCCTATCTCCAAGAAAAGCAGATTGAGTAACTCCGATTACTTCAGGAATAACTTTTTTTAGCCTGTATGCTAGGACTTTTGAAAGGATCTTGTATATAGAGCCCACCAAACTAATAGGTCTCCAGTCCCCCAATCCCACAGGATTTTCATTTTTAGGGATAAGAGTGATGAAGGAACTATTAATCCCTTATGCAAGCTTGCAATGAGTGTGAAAGTCTTTCATGTACATGAGGATCTCAATTTTCATAACCTTCGAATATTTCTGGAAGCAAAGTAGGTTGAAACCATCTGGGCCTGGTGCTTTATTACCATTGCACTCCGTAATGGCTGCCTTAATTTCAGCTTCAGAGAATTCTGCTTCTAGCTCTTGGAAATAATGGTTCACTTGCACTGATTTGAACACACCACCCAAGGATGGCCTATTTGTCCAATCTTCTGTGAACTATTTCTTAAAGTGTAAAAGAGCCTTTTGCTTGATATTATTATAGAATAAACATGAGAGAAGAGAGAGAAATAAAAGAAAGAAAAATTAATGTATTAAATTTATTATAGAATATTTTGACAATTAAATACCACAACATGAAATATAACCAAACATCTCATTAATCTTAACTAAAATACTTTAATACAATTTTTTTAATTATTTTTTATTCCTTATAAATAATCTATATCTATAATATATCTATCATTTATTTTTTGCAAAAAAAAAAGTCCGGTCCGAAGTCCTATGTTGAGTAAGCCTAAGCCTGGACTTAGGTCGAACTTTTCAACTCATGGGCCAGCCTAGCCTAGCCAAAAAAATGGTGGGAGCCGACCTAAATTACACCCGTACTGTCATCCTTCCTCTGGACTGACTCGTTTGAGGCATTTTGCAACTACAACGACTCGCCCCTGTTTGGAATTGCAACATGGAAGAACTAGATCGATCTTGTTAAGCTTGAATGGAGCTTGGATTATACCCTGGTATATCTCTCTCAAAAATAGTTGAGAGATTTGGGCAGAGATTTGAAAAAGAAAAGGAAAATGTAGGTGAAATATGAATAAAATATACCTAAATTTCACTTAGTTTCCATTTCTTTTTCCAAATCTCCTAACAAAGACAGCATAAATTGATTTTGTGTTCTTTTTTATTCCTCTCTCTCCATCATTTGTTCTTTCAAAAACCCTAAATTGGTTTCATTTTTGTTTTAATTGTAGTATAAACACTGAGATTTACATCTGATGTATCATTTTGTAAGTTTAATTTGTGTTTTTCTTGTTGGTTGAAAGAGTGTAGAGTTGAGTTCTACACTGCATATCTCTTTATTTATTTTTATCTTTTTTTAGAGAATGGATCAATTTTTTATGTTCTCCTTCAACTTCTCTCTCGAAAATATATAAAATCTTTCATGCTTGTGTTGTTGTTAGATCTACTGGTAGAAACTATTTAATTTTTAAAAAAATCTTAGTTTTATCTGTTATGTTTGCAATTTTCAATTTTTACCCTTTTTGCCATGAAGTCCCAAAGAAAGCAATTCGCTCTTCCTGCATCCACATTAAGTCATAATAGTGTCAACCAAAGATCAGAGATTTACCACAAAAGGGTATTCTTTTCGTCTTATCTATAATTTTCTCCTGAACAGTAGGCAAAGTCCCGTATTTGATGAAGATCGGAAACTTTCTAAAAAAGCCAACTTTTTGGCTTTTTAATTTTTTTACACAAAAATGCCACAAAAAAATCACAAAAAGCCAGCTTTTTTAACACAAAAAAGCCAAAAAGCCACAAAAAGGTCAAAAACCCAACTTTGTACTAGCTTCCCAAAACACATAGGAATCACTGTTCTGTAGAGGAGTAATCACAACTTTTTGAATACTAGACATGATTTCTTCTGTCATGTTTGATTTTTGTTTTTGTTTTTTAAAAAAAAAAATAATATTCAAAGGTTCTTTAAGAGAGTTTGGGGAAAGTGGGTATGATTTAATTCTTTAATCGATTGTTCTGAAATTTCCCTTTTTAATGCTTAATTGGAAGATACATATATATATATATTTGGTTTCAACTTTGCTTTCTTGTGTACAATATGGGGCAAATTTCAACGTGGGTATGATTTGATTCTTAGATCTTCACTTGCCAATGACGTGTGTTCTTGATATATTGTCTTTAGGTCTTAGACTTTACAATGTTTGATCCACCTATGTTTTTTAAAAGTTGGAGCTGTATATTCCCCTTTCCATTAGACCACTGTTGATTTGATTATTAGATCTTTGCTTGCCCTTTCCATTAGACCACTGTTGACGACTTGTGTATGCTTGATATATTGCCTTTAGGTCTTAGACTTTACAATGTCTGATCTACCTAAGTTTTTTAGAAGTTGGAGTTGTACATTCATTAATTTAATAGAATAAAACTTTTTGACATCTTACACGCGAACAGTGACAAAAATTATAGATAAAATGTGGCGTTCTTCGCTAGTAATTGAGAAACAAACACAAAGTTTATTGCTTACACTAGCTGTGTGAGTGAGTTTCCGATCACACTGTCGTCCTTAGTAATTCAGCTGGGGAGCACTGGCAGAACGGATGGCACCCTGTTATCCTACACAGAAAGAAAAGGCTCCGGCGGTGGTTCTTCCACCCGGGGACACTCTGACGATCTAGTCAATATCTCTCTAAGATAATTCAATACGTAAAGTACTGTTCAAGGCTTAAAATTGAGTACCTTAGACCCGCCGGGGGTGCCCCTCTTTTATAGTTTAACTCCATCCCAGTCCCACTAGAAGTCTGACTTCTATGGACTCTAATTCCGGATTTACCTTGGACTCTTCAAGAGATAAGGATAGACTCCCTAAAAGTATTACCTATATCCATCTTGCAGTATTTCTTCATTCTAGGACTCCTGTCCCTTATCCGCTTATCCCGGATTCCTGTATTCTCGCAGATAACCTCGGCCTAGCCGAGATCATTCTGGTATCTTGACCAGGACACGTGACATCTCGGCTGACACTTCGGTGTCACCTCGGCCACGTGTTGGTACTCAGAAAATACATCCCCACAACTGCCCCCTAGGTTCTATTACCTCGGCCATCTGAGGTGATGGAACCTACATTGGTACTCTTGCTGAACATCGGCTCGAGAACTTCCCAGTCGAGATCATTTACTTTTAGCCCGACATGATCTCTTCGGAGAATAAGAACTCCAGTGAACTCTTTCATGCGCATGAGCTGTCATGCATTACTTTCTAGTCAATTCACTTACGCGTTCTGTCTCCATTGGCTCGTGCCTGTGACGCGCTTGCAAGCCGCCTTTTATCTGTTTACGCCGTCTGACGTCCGCGTTACCCCAGGCGCATTAAATGCTTCTGTTTTGCCGCCGTTTCAAATTTTGACAAAACTTTTGCCTCTCTCTTTTGGCTCTTCACTTTTGCATTCGACCTCTGTGTTTTCTCTCTCTCTAAACTTTCTTCTTCGAAACCGCCATTGCTTCAAGCTCCAAGCTCTGCGATTGTCTTTCCTGCTCCTCTCTCGTGAAGCTGTCGTTATCTCGTCACATCTGTAACTGCCGTCGGACCTCGGCAAAACTCATTCCGGCTCTATTTATCTGGTAAGCTACTGTTCCCTTTGCTTTCATTTCTGTTGATATATTTCTGTTCCCATTTTTGTTCCAAATCTTGTGTCTCATATATCTGAGAGTATTCAAGTGAGTTTGACTTCTGTCCATACACTGTTCACCACTTTCTTGCACTCTTGTCACTGTTCTTGACCGTATACTCCATGTATTTTGTGCTTTTGATAGCCCTACCTCTGTTCTTGATTCTGAAACTTCGTTCTTGCTTTTCTGTTTTCCAGATTTCTGCCCTCCATACTTGTTCTTCGTAGATTTAGGTTTGGGATTTGTCTGTAGGACCTATTAATTCATAGGAAAACTGAAAACTAAAGCCGAGGTTTCCATAACCCTTAAAAAACCTCTTTTTTCTTGAAATTAAATACCCTTACGCCAATATCATGGGTATGTGGAGGCACAGGGTGAACACCCCAACCAAACTAGAATTTTTTAGGCAGGAGTTCTCTATTCCCGACGATGTCCATCTGAGACTTGCCGGGGATGATGACTCCATTATGCCCACTGACAACTCAATGCCCTTTCCCATAGTAGCTTTTGCTGAGTGTGGGCTTCGGCTGCCACTCGCTACCCTTTTTCGTGAGGTTCTCCACTTCTATAAGTTGAACCCTATGCAACTTACCATTAACTCTTACAGAGTGATTAATGGTATCATAGCCCTGGCTAAGCGTGAGAATGTTAGGATTACCCTGGCTGATATCCAGTTTTGTTATACCATGTGCGCCCTGGACTTAAAAGACAAAGGCTTTGTCTACTACCTCAAGCCGAGGTCCACTGAATTCAAAATTATAGCCGACCTCCCAGACTCCAACAAGGGGGCTGGAAACGACTACCTGATTGCCTCTGGAAACTGGGAGTTTGCCCCAGACGAAGATGTCCATTTATACCCTCTTCCTCGAACTGTTAAGGAGGGCAAGGGTAAGAGCCCACTATCAATCACTTGTTTCTTTTTAAGTATCCAAAACTTTGTCTGTTTCTAACACTAGTTTTCTATTGCAGATCTTCATCAGCCACCGAAAAATTTTCGCCAATTCTACGCCCCCAGTGAAGACCTAAAAAGACTTCTGGATCTCCCTGTGGCCAAAAAGAAAGCTCCTCTGTTGTTAAATTTTATCCCAACGTACAAGTCCGTTTTGCCCGACGTCCCCAAACGAAAGAAGAAAAGCCACTCTCCACCCTCTGTCACAACCCAAACTGCGTCCTCATCACGAACAGACCAAGGATCAACGTCTGACTCAGCGGATTTGCCATCCACTTCGGCACCATACTTGATCCCTATTCCTGAACGAAAACGTCGGCGACGACTTGTCAAAACTGCTGAGATGGTTCGCCGAAAGCCCGTGGCTCAAGACCTCCTGGCCGACCTTCCAACCGACGTCAATGTTCAGCCGACGTCCACTATGCCCCCACCAAAGCCAAAAAAGACCAAGAAAGCTCAGCCGAAGGCCACGGCCGCCCAAGTTGAGACTGAAGACACACTGCCAATTTCGCAATTGGCTGGGAGCCAGAAGACCGCTTCTGTTCCTGAAAAAAGATCTGCTGAAGCACAGCCATCCCCTTCCTCAAAATCAAAGAAGCCGAGGTTGTCCTCTGGCTCAACCTCTAAGTCGAAAAAACCCTTGGTCCCCTGGGAGCCAAAAATTACTCTGGAGGACAAGCCAGTCTTCGAGAGTGACAGCGCCGAGGATATTAATATCGACGTTGCACTCAGTACTGCCCTCCTGCTCCCGGGTGATCTTAAGCGGAACGCCGAGATCAGTGAGTATGAGAACTACTGTCTCATGCTTCAGCATTCTGTTCAGGTAAATGTTCCTACTTGGAACTTGTTACTTCCTTTTTGTTTCTCTCTTAGAATATTTTCTAACACTGTTTTTTGCCTTCAGGCCATCCAGCATGCCCACTCCTTTTCTATGCAGTCGTTTGAAAATCGGCAGAAGCTTACCGACGCCAAGAGGGAGGTTACTGCCCTTAAAAAGTCCCATAAAGGACTTGAAACAAAGATGAAGAAATTGGAAGATCAAGCCGAGGCTGCTATAAAAGCCCAAACTTCTGCCGAGGAGAAGGTCGGCGCTACTGAGGCTATAAACAAAGTTCTCCAGGCCCAGTTGAAGGAAGTTGAGGATAGAAGGGCCCAGGCCGAGAAGGAGCTTCAAGAAGCCCTGGCCACGAAAAAGGCCGAAATTGAAGAGGTTGATGAAAAGGCATATGCTCAAGGCATGGCCGATGTCGCTGAGAACTACAAGCTTCAAGTCAGGCAGGCGTGCAACAGGGGCTTCTCCTTTGGTTGGATGGCTGTGCTGAAGAAACTTGACATTCCGGCTGACTCGCCTCTGAGGAATGCCGATCAAATTCCTATGCCATGCCCTCTGCCTCCTCCTTCAAGTCAAACTAAGAATGATTCTGAGTCTGAATCAGAAGAAGAGGAGAAGGATAATGATGAGGCCTTGGTCAGGAAGCCCAAGAACGCGACTGGGACTAAGTCCCTTCCTCAGGATGATCAAGTCCTGGACTTGACTCATGATGAAGAGGATGAAGTCGTTACCAAGGAGGCTACTCCTGAACAGGCGCCATCCGACGTTCCTCCAACTGAGAAAGGTCTCGAGGAGACACTTGCAGAGATTGACGCTGAGATCGAGGCAAAAAAGTCTGCCGAAGTAGTTCCTCAGGGATCTGCCGAGGTAGTTCTTCGGGACGTGGCCGAGGTTCAAGCCCAAACTGCTCCTGAAACTGAAGAAACACAACCGTGATGCTTTTTTTTCTTTTTCTATCTTTTTGTACTTCTTGTACGTTTTTGTTTTCAGAACAACGTAAACTCTGTGCCTGGCCGATGTGCCTTTTTCCATTCTGATGCTAAATACAACTTTCTGCTACTGAGTGTTTGTATTTTTGTATTCTTATGACTGCTTCTGCATGATTCTATACTTAGAATATTTTGCAAGTCTCTCCTCCTTTGTAAAATCTCCTCGGGGAAAAATACCTCGGGTATGTTTACTCGGAAATTTATCTCGGCAAGAATTTCACCTGTAAATTTTCCATAACTTTCAACAAGTATACATCATATACAATTTTGACTGGCAAACTTTTCTCAAGTTTTAACAAGGGTTTGAATCAATAAACCTAATTTAACTTCATCTTGTAAATTGTTACAAATTTCAACAAGTGAAGATAAACAATTATCTCGGCTTAACTTTAACTTTAACTTGTAAATTGCTACAAATTTCAACAAGTAAAGATAAGGAATTATCTCGGATTAACTTTAACTTGTAAATTGCTACAGATTTCAACAAGTAAAGATAAGGAATTATCTCGGTTTAACTTTAACTTGTAAATTGCTACAAATTTCAACAAGTAAAGATAAGGAATTTATCTCGGCTTAACTTTAACTTGTAAATTGCTACAAATTTCAACAAGTAAAGATAAGGAATTATCTTGGCTTAACTTTAACTTGTAAATTGCTACAAATTTCAACAAGTAAAGATAAGGAATTTATCTCGGCTTAACTTTAACTTGTAAATTGCTACAAATTTCAACAAGTAAAGATAATGAATTTATCTCGGCTTAACTTTAACTTGTAAATTGCTACAAATTTCAACAAGTAAAGATAATGAATTTATCTCAGCTTAACTTCGGTTAAACATAAACTCCGGTTAAACTTTATCTTAGATTAACCACGGTTAAACATCTCGGCTCAACTTCGGCTAGGCATTACTGTCTCCTATCTGCCCCCAATGTGAACCTAAGTTCCACTTGGGTTCTCATTATTCAAAAAACAACATTATGCATAGTTTCATAAGTTCTGGAAAATTCTGCTAAGATTTCATTGATCATATCGGCAAAAAATCAAACAACATCTAATGATAAAAAAACTTTAAATTACAAGTGTTCCATGGTCTAGGCAATGCTTTGCCTTCACCATCTTCGAGCCGATATGCCCCATTTCCTAACACCGAGGTAATTCTGTAGGGCCCTTCCCAGTTTGGGCCAAGCTTGCCCTCTCTGGGATCCTTCTTATTGCCGACGACTTTCCTCAAGACTAGGTTGTTGACCTGAAAATCCCTTGGATTGACCTTCTTGTTGTAAGCTTTGGCAAGCTGTTGCTGGTATGCTGCAAGCTGGATTGCAGCTTTCTCTCTTTTTTCTTCTAGTAGATCCAGATCTCGGGCTAAGAGCACATCGTTAGTCTCGTTCTCGACTCCTTGGGTTCTGATCCCTGGGATGCCGATCTCCAATGGAATGACTGCTTTTGTGCCATAAGCCATGGCGAAGGGGGATTCCCCTGTTAATCTTCTTGGCGTAGTGCGATATGCCCAGAGCACATTGGGCAATTCGTCTACCCACTTTCCTTTTGCTGCATGCAGCCTCTTCTTTATCCCGTCCAGAATTACTTTGTTGGATGCTTCTGCTTGCCCATTACTTTGGGGAAAACTTGGTGTTGAGAAGTAATTCTTTATCTTGAATTTTGCACAAAAATTCTTGATGAGTTTGCTGTCAAACTGTGTTCCGTTGTCGGTAACTATTGCTCTTGGAATCCCAAATCTGGTGATGATGTTTCGCCAGATGAAGTTCTTCACATCCACATCTCGGATTTTGGCAAGAGGCTCTGCTTCTATCCACTTTGTGAAGTAGTCTGTTGCTACCAGTAGGTACTTCCGCTGCCCAGTTGCTTGGGGCAATTGTCCAACGAGATCCATGCCCCATTGGGCAAATGGCCAAGGGCTGGAAACCGGGTTTAGGTCGGCAGCTGGCTGATGTATCAAAGGTGCAAACCTCTGGCATTGTTCACACTTCTTCACATAGGCCTCTGCATCTTTTTGCATATAGGGCCACCAATACCCTTGGGTAATGGCCCTGTGAGCTAATAATCTGCCCCCTGCGTGGCTTCCACAAACTCCTTCATGAATTTTATATAAAAAGTCTTCGACCTGAAGAGGGTGTACACACCTTAAAAGAGGTCCAGTGAAGGATCTTCTGTAGAGATGTCCTTCTGTTGTCAGACTGAATCTTGCCGACTTCAATCTGACCTTGTGTGCTTCTTTTCGTTCTTCTGGCAGCTTTCCTTCTTTCAGGAATGTGATAATTGCATCCATCCAGCTTGGTCCCATGTCCACACATAATGCTTCTTGCATTGTGTTTGGTGGCTCCATGTTCGGGCCTGATAGGTAATCGATCATTATTGTCCTTGTCTTTCCGGTTTGCACTGAACTTGCTAAATTGGCCAACGCGTCGGCGTGGCTGTTATCATCTCGGCTAACCTGAAGAAGTCGGCAGTTTTGAAACATGGCTGCCAGCCTGATGACTTCTTTTGCGTATGCCGACATCCTTTCATCTCGGGCAGCAAACTCTCTTGTAGTTTGATTCACTATAAGTTGTGAGTCACAAAAAACTATTACCTCATCTGCCTCTGCTGCTACTGCCAGCTTCAGTCCAGCAATCAATGCTTCATATTCTGCCTCATTGTTCGAGGCTTTGAACCCCAGTCGAATGGACTGCTCCAATATCTCTCCGTCGGGGGATATTAACACTACTCCTGCCCCTGCCCCCTGCCGGTTTGAGCTCCCATCAACAAAAAGTTGAAAGGAGTCGCCGATGTAAATGCTGCAGGGTCTGAGTTTTTCCTTCCTTGGTTCTTTAGCCTTTGACTGGGCTTCTCCTTCCTTGTTTGGACATCGTTCATCTCGGCTCAACGGAGCCCGATGTTCGATGCATTCTGGCGAGAACTCGGCCACGAAGTCGGCCAAGACTTGGCCCTTAATTGCTGTTCTCGGCCTGAACTCCAGGTCGTATTGGCCCAAAACTACGGCCCATCTTGCTATTCTTCCAGTTAAGTCTCCTTGTTGCAACAGGGATTTCAGTGGGTGTTCTGTTAGTACCACTATCTTGTGAGCCTGAAAGTAATGGTTTAGCTTTTTTGAAGCCATTACCAAGGCCAGCATTAATTTCTCCAGTGGTAAATACTTTGTTTCTGCATCGGCCAAGGTTTTACTTACATAGTAAACAGCCTTCTGCTCTCCCTTCTCTTCTCGGATTATCACGGCACTTACTGCGTGCTCTGAAACTGCTAAGTATAAAAACAGTTCCTCCCCAGGTTGAGGTGTTGAGAGGACTGGAGCCGTGGTAAGATATTTCTTCAGGTCGGCCAAAGCGACCTCACATTCCTCTGTCCATAGAAAATCCGTGGCCTTTTTCACCAGGTTGAAAAAAGGTTTACATTTGTCCAAACTTCGGCTTATGAACCTGTTTAGGGTTGCGGCCCTTCCAGTAAGCATTTGAACCTGTTTAGCCGATGTCGGACTCTGTAATTCCAGGATGGCCTTGATCTGATCTGGGCTGGCTTCAATGCCCCTTCTAGTCACTAGGTATCCCAAGAACTTACCGGATCCGACTCCAAACGCACACTTCGATGCGTTGAGTCGGAGCCGATATGTTTTGAGTATGTCAAAGACCTCTTTTAGCTCGGCAAGATGATCTTTTGGTTCCTTGGTCTTTATGACCATGTCATCAATGTAGACTTCTACTGTTCGGCCAATCAAGTGTTTGAACATCTTGGTTACCAGCCTTTGGTAAGTTGCTCCTGCGTTTTTCAACCCAAAAGGCATAACTCTATAACAATACAGACCTTTTGGGGTGATAAACGCTGTCTTCTCCTCGTCTGGGGGGTACATGGCTATCTGGTGATACCCCCTATAAGCATCCAAGAAGCTCATCCTTTCATGTCCAGATGTGGCGTCCACCAACTGGTCGATCTTTGGTAGAGGGAAGCTGTTTTTGGGACAAGCTTTGTTCAAGTTTGTAAAGTCTACGCAGACCCTCCACTTGCCATTCTTCTTCTTTACTACCACTGTGTTTGACAACCATGTTGGATAATTGGCTTCTCTGATGGCCCTGGCCTCCAGTAGTCTGTCTACTTCCTCCTCCACTGCTTCGACGTGCATCAACGTCGGTCTTCTGGCCCGTTGTATTACTGGTTTGGCCGACCTGTCAACGTTGAGTCTGTGACATGTGACCTCGGGGTCAATGCCAGGCATTTCATATGGTGTCCAGGCGAACACCTCAATATTTTTCCTCAGAAAGGCTTCCAGCTCCCTTTCCTCTTCTTCGGCTAATCCTGTGCCGAGAAGAAAGAATCGTTCCTCATCGCCCTCCTGGACGAGGATTTTCTTTAGTGCTTCTTCACTTTTCTCGATCGGCTCCTTGCCGACATCATCTAGGACCTTCATGTCCTCTTTTTCAACTTCTGCCTTCTCTGGTTCCCGAATGCTGCAGGTTAATTTCATTGCTGCCATGGAGCAATTTTTTGCCTGCAACTGATCTCCTCTGACTTCCTCAGTCCCATGTTCTGTTGGGAACCGTAGCAGTTGATGCAATGTTGAGGGAACTGCCCCCATTGCATGCAACCACGGTCTCCCCAAGATAATGTTGTAAGGCGAGGGCGTGTCAATCACAATGAATTCTGTCTTGATCTTCTTCGTGCCAGCCTGCACCTCCAAGCTTGCTGCGCCTAATGGCCATGTCGGCGTTCCATTGAAGCCGACCATCGGGCCATTTGACTGCTCCATGTCATCAGGGTGAAGGCCTAACTCCTTGTAACATCTGACATACATGATGTTGCAGGAGCTGCCTTGATCAATCAGGATGCGTTTCACCTGGCACTCCCCAACCTGGAGGGATACTACCAAGGCATCATTGTGCGGGTGCTGGACCATATCTAGGTCGGCTTCTGTGAAGGCTATCATCGGTCCTTGGCACTCTTCAGGCCGAGGTCGTTTCAGTCCGACCTGGTTGACGTGCTGCAGGTGTTTTACCCTCTGTGTCTCCCCCCGTATGTCGTTTTCATTCACTTTTGAGTGGATCACATTAACCAACCGAGGTCCGCCTGCCTGTGGTTGCTGCGCTGGGGGAGGCGGGGCTGCTGGTGCTTGAGGCAATCGTGCCTGTTCTTCCCTTGTTTTGGCTTCATCTACAAGGTCTCTCAGATGGCCTTGCCTCACCAAATCTTCTAAGTGTGCTTTAAGGGCTCTGCAACCCTGAGTTGGGTGCCCCTCCTCGTTGTGGTAAGCACAACGCCTACCAAGGTTTCTTCCCATAAATTCTCCTGGTGCCATTGCTGGTGCTCTGAAATAGGGCTGATTTCGAATTTGATCAAGGACTTTGTGGACTGGAATTCGGAACACCGTTGTCACTGCCTGCTTAGCCTTCAGCTTTGTCTCCTGTTTGCTGGGTCCATTGTTACCTCGGACTCGCTTCGGCGAGCCGTTGCCTTTTTCTGGCTTTGTCTCCTTATTCCTCGATGTATCTTCCTCGGCTCTAGCATACTTCTCGATTCTTGCCATGAGGTCTTCCATGCTCTTGCCATGAGGTCTTCCATGCTATTACTTAGTAAACAATTAGAAAAGGGTAAAATAGTCTTTTGAATATTTATAAATTATTTTTTTAGTGTTGTTAATTTAAAACTATATATTAAATAAAAAATTTAAATTATAAATTATAAATTATAAATTAAATTTATTTAAAAATAATAAATTATAAATTATGGCCTTATAAATTAAATTTTTTTAGTGTTGTTAAAAAATTAAATTTACATATTAAATAAAAAAAAATTTAGTATTGTTAATTTAAAATTATATATTAAATAAAAATATAAATTATAAATTAAATTTATTTAAAAATAATAAATTATAAATTATGGCCTTATAAATTAAATTTTTTTAGTGTTGTTGAAAAAAAAATTTAATTTATATATTAAATAAAATTATTATTGCCGTTATTTAAAATTATATATTAAATAAAAATATAAATTATAAATTATAAATTTAATTTAATTGAAAATAATAAATTAAAAATTGTGGCCTTATAAATTAAATTTTTTTAGTGTTGTTAAATTATAAATTATAGATTATAAGGGTAAAATAGTCTTTTGAACATTTATCCTTATCTAGTCCGTCTAACCAAACATTGGATTTACTAAAAATAGTCCAATCCAGACATCTAATCCCATGACTAAACAAACATAGGATACAAATCCAATCCAACCAAATAGTTCCGGGACAATATATCCTAAGACTAACAGTCCGATGGATTACAATCCCCCCTTATCCAATCCGTCCAAACAAACACACCCAAAGACTTTCTTCGTCCATTGTAAAAGGTGACAATGGTTTATTTTAAATTTTTGATTCTTTTACATGTCAATATAATCATGCACTTTTCGTTTTGGTGAATATTGTATAGTTGTAGCTGCTATTCGTTCACTTTTTTTTAGTGGATTTATTATATGCAATTAGTGTTGTTGGTTTAGATTGCCAATGTCCTATGTATATGCAATTTATTTTACTTATGTTCTTAGTAAGAATTGTTCTTCATTAGTTTTTCTTCATTTTTTAAAACTATTTTCCAGTTTAGGTATTAAAGTTTATTACCGTTCTTTTTACGGGTACTTACCAATTAGCCCTATTAACTAGATTTATTTACTTACAGGTCCTAACTAATAAATTTAACATTATAAAAATAAGGGAGTGATAAATTTATTACTAAAAATTTATTCATAAAAACAAAGAGACTGATAAATTTATCACTATAAATTTATTCATAAAAATAAAAGACTGATAAATTTATCTTTATCACTTAATAAATTTATCAAATAGGACTTAATGGGTAATAAGTCTCCAAAGTAAGACTTATTGGGTAATAAGTCTCCAAAGTAGGACCTATTGGTAGTTTATCCTTCTTTTTAATTGGCTGTGTCGTATATATGAAGAGTTTAGGACTTATTGAAATATAATAAAATAATTTAAATTAAGTGTAACATAAATAGGTAAAAAATGATTTATAAATAAATGTCCCTAAATAAAAAGATGTAGTCAAAAAACAGAAAAAGGAAAAATAGGTTGGAATATTGTCAAACTGGATGGAAGGAAAAGTAAAAGGGCAAAGTCATATAAAATAAAAGGCTAAATTATAAATACCTTCTTTGAGATTTGTTTAAAATACATATTGTTTTTTATGATTTTAAAAATTACAAATACTCCATTGTCATAATTTTTTATTTAACAAAATTAATTAAAAGCTATATAATAAAAAAATTACTTCAAATTATTAATTGAAATAAGTTTTTAATATCATTAAAAACTGTTATTTGACTTGATAATTTTTTAATAAAAGAGATAATTTATTATGAAATTAAATTTTTTTAAAGGCGAATGTAATTTTTAAAATTATAGAAGACAATTCATATTTTAAATAAAATTTAAAGAGTGTATTAATAATTTATCCAATAAAATAAATGATGGAAAAGTGAATGGATTTGGGTAAGAGTGTCTTTTTCATGTAAGAAGCATTTTTTTCATTTTTTTTTTCTCATGTAAGAAACATTGAATTTTGAGAGAAGATCAAATAATTGAGAAGAGTAATATTAGAGATTTTAAAAATTTTATCAAAAATTTTATTAAATATATTAGATGAGTGTGGGACCCACATCATATGGGTTTTATGTGAGTTCTATATCTATGTGAGATATTTGGTAAAAATTTTAATAGAACTTTCGAGATCTCTTGAATTTTTGAATTTTTGAATTGAGAAACTAAATACAAAATTGCAAATTAATGGAGTGCAATTATTTTTTTTTTAAGATTGATGAAAGTCAAAACGAAACAAATTAAACAGGAAAACCAGCAGCCTCAGCAAACACGAGCTGCACTTAGGGAGTCCTCCATCTAAATCATGCATAAGAACCACCTGTTTTTAGTCTGAAAATAGTAGGATTGGATTAATAATTCAGTGAATCTCATACAAATTATATTTGTTTTTGAATAATTTTAGTTTCAATTTTCTGGATTTGCTTTTTAGAAAATTAAATTTTTTGTTTTCTATATATATTTTTTATTTTCATTGAATTTTTTTAATAATATTTTAAATAATTTTTTTAATTTTTAGATACACTTAACATAAATACATTTAAAAGTATAATATTTGTAGAACAAGTCTTTAAAAAATTCACTAAATATAAAAAATACAAAAAAAAAAGAAAAAAAAAGAAAAAGAAAAATTCAATACATTTTCGTATTCTTGTGTATTGATTGATTTTTTAAAATATTTTACTTTTTAATTACATCTAGGTAATGTGCATCTAAAAAGTAAAAATTGCTTAAAATTTTAAAGATATTCACTAAAAATGAAAAAAATACGAAACCAAAAAATTCAATTTTTAGAAAATTTAATCCAAAAAATTGAATCAAAACAAGGTGTAGCATCATTACAAGGGCTAGGTTTCTCTTCAGTCCGATAGCATGCTATTGGGCTCGTGGTGGCCCACCACGGTCTTGTTTCGATGATCCGAACTGTTTATTGTGTAGTACTTGTCGATTACATTATCTCTGTAAGAAATCACGTTGATCAGATATCAACAGCTACTTGATCAGATCAGATTTCTATCAACGGTAAATATAATTTTCAAAATAAATTATTGACAAAAATCTGATCTGATCAAGTAGTTATCGATATTTGATCAATGTAATTTTTTATAGGGATGAAGTACTCGGCGAATTCTACACATTAACGGTTTAAATTGTCAAAATAAGAACCGTGATGGCCCCCATAGGTTTAATAGCCCCGTCCAATCCACAAAATGGACTGGAGACAAGTTAGCTCCGCATTACAAACCTCCTCCAAGGGGTATTAGCAATTCCATGGGAGTTGAGTTTCACAATCCAACCTGTGAGATTGAAAATGAAAGGGTAAATTACAAATATATTCCTATAGTTTGTTTAAAATATGAATTACTCTTGTAATTTTGAAAATTATAAATATTGCTTTATTAGAATTTTTTATTTAACAAAATTAATAAAAAAAAAGAAATTCCTAACTGTTCTTCTATATAATAATAAAATTAATTACATGAATTATTAATTGAAATATATTTATGACATCAATAAAAACTGTTACTAAGTTGATGATTTATTAATAACATCGATCATTTGTTATGGGATTAGAAATGTGAAGGGTGTGATGTACTTTTCAGAATTATGGGAAACAATCCATATTTCAAGTAAACCATTGTAGGAGATGTATTTGTAATTTATCCAAAATGAAAATATCATTATACCCTTACTTCATAAAAATAACACAATTTCATATGTGGAGGACTTTAATATAATTTTATAGATTTAATCCAACATTAATAATACCACCATACTTTCTTTTTCTTTCGTCAATTGGTAAGTGAGTATTTATAAATATAAGAAATATTATACCATACAGATCATTAGCCCAACAATAACTAAAAAATTAATAAAACCTAACTACTAGTTATATACAATCTTGTAATGAGAGAGAAATAAACTATCAACATTAAATTTCTCTTCACACGAGTTGAACGTGCAACTTCACACCACAAAGTATCCCTTACCAACTTACATACCACTCTTCGTTAATACAAATTTATCAGACTCAAATACAAGACTAAAACCATTTTTACTTAACAAAGAACCAGAAACTAAATTCTTTTGGATGTCTGGAACATGCAACATGTTGTTGAGGGTCAGTTCCTTCTCCGATGTCATCTTCAATACTACTTTCTCTTGTCCAGCCGCAGTAGAAGTAGATGAATTTCCTATGAAAAGTTGCTCACCATTTGCAACCTCATTATGAGTAGTGAACATCTTTCTGTCCAGGCAAATATGTCGAGTTGCTTCTATATCAATCCACCATTCCTTGGGATTTCCAACCAAATTAGCCTCAAACACCATAGCAGAGAGATTGATGTCATTTATCCTGTCAGAGATGTAATCTAACTCTGTCACATTGGCTTGATTTGTGGTTTTCTTGCTTGTACTTCCGCAATCCTTCTTAGGGCGGTGGCAATCAGAAGCTCGATGTCCGGTCTTGCCACAGTTATAACATTTTCCTTTGAACTTCTTATTGCCATTGTTGTCACCTTGTTTAGGACCATCTCCAACAAATTTCCTCTTTTTGTTATGTGGTTTGGGCACTTGTTCAACCACATTTGCCTTAAACTCATTGGGATTTTTACCATTCCTTTTTTCAGCCTTACGGTTTATCTTCCTCAATTTTTAGTCTTACAATCAGTTCATCCATGGTCATCTCTTTGCTTTTATATTTTAAATAATTTTTGAAATCTTTCCAAGCCGGTGATAATTTTTCCACTAATGCAGCGACTTGGAAAGACTCACTCAGAGACGTACCCTCAACATGAATGTCATGCAAAATTAATTGAAAACATTGAACTTGAGAAATTACCGTTTGGGAGTTTACCATAACAAAATCCAGAAATTTACCGATAACAAATTTCTTTGTATCCTCTGTCATGTACTTTTTCTCCAAAGAATCCTACAATTCTTTTGCTGTTTTCAGAGGACTGTAAACATTATACAGCATGTTGTCTAGGCCATTTAGGATGTAGTTTCTGTACAGAAAATCAGAATGTTTTCCAGGCATCTACAGCGGCAACAACTTGTCGATCACTTTCATCCTCTTTCAGTACTGGAGTCTCTTTACGGAGAAACCAGGCTAGATTTAAAGTTGTAAGATATAACAAAATATTTTGCTGCCATCTCTTAAACTCGGTGCCATTAAATTTTTTCGATTTTTCTCCATGATTTATTAGAACTTGAACATGGTTCTGGATAGGGATCGGAGTGTTTGTAACAATTGGAGTATCACTTTTAGTTGCAGTAGCCATAATATCTTATTACAAAAATCAGAAAAATCAAAACACGAATTAATTTTCGAGTTACTAAAACCAGAAAATAAATTATAACACAAAATAATTTTACTTTTCTAGTTACTAAAACTAGAAAAATAAAATACCATACACTAATTTTATATAACACTGCTACACAAAATAATATTCTGAAATTGTTAATGACAACAATATATTACTACTATTTGTCAAAGAAAATAAACAGTATATTACTACTATTTATCAAACATTATACGACTACTATTTGTATTTTTCAATCAGAATATCACTTTATAAAAGCACAGAAAAATTAATACAATGAAGACACAGAAAATAAATATGTCTTAAGATTGTTGAACAATCTTCACTATATTAAGAATAAATTATGTTTGTGTACTTAACAAGAAACAGAACACAAAAGAAATAGATTGTTTTAAGATTGTTGAACAATCTTCACTATATTAAGAATAAATTATGTTTGTGTACTTAACAACAAACAGAACACAAAAGAAATAAAGGAAATGAGAGAGACTGTTTGATTACAAAAATCAAAACAGTGTATAAAAATAAATAAATAACAAACAGATTTTTATTTTGTTACAAAAACAAAATCAAAATCTGGACCAGAAAAAATAATTAAACAGAAAAGTAATCAAGGCACGTACGTTATTATTTTCTCAAACAAATTTTTGATCAAGGCCAGTGTTTAACACTGTATCCTTAAGACAGATTCGTCCTCTCCACGGTGCTTTCAGATTGTGGACGTCTATCTCTCAGGATAAAATGATCAACAACGAATAATAGCAGCACTACAAATTATTCGTATAACAAACACACTTTGTGTCTATACTCTTTTTCACAGAAAAATAATGCAGCAAAATGCAGAGATTAACAGTAGCAGAGAAGAACGAAAATTCAATGAAATCCAAATAAGGGACTTGTCTATTTATAGGTGTAAAAGTGGTTGTACAGATTTGGATCCAACAGGTATGGTACCTATTCGGACAGATAAAAACCTATATTGTTTGAATTGAACAGGTAAGGCACTGTTTCAACAGATACATAACTATTTGGGTTTGAATTTGAACAGATTTAAATTCGGACAGATATAGAACCTGTACAGAAAATTTGAAGAGGTGTAAACCAAAATTTTGAATTTTGAAAAAAAAAAAAAAATGGATCAGATTTTTTATTTTTCAAAAAATAAAAACAAATTCAAATGTTTTTGTCTAAAAAAGAATTAGGATTGGGTCGAACAAATCCAACCCAACCTCACACCAGCACCTAAGCCCAGCCGACCAGTGGCGGCTGCGCGCATGTGTTTATTTTGAATCCAATGACTCACTTTATCCATAACCTCACCCTTCCACAAAACTTGGGTATCCCTTGGGGCCAGAGTCGACCCTGAGGGCAGGCAAGAGAGGCATACACCTTGGGCCCCCAAATTTGCGCTAAAAATAGGGACCTGCAAATATAATTTTGTATTTTAGATATAAAAGAAAAAAAAAAAAAGGCTCAAATACTATAGGTCCAATAGAATATAGGACTCAAAAAAAAGCAATAAGACTAAATTTTTATTTTTTTTAAAGTATTTGTAATGATTACTTCCTATCTTAATATATGAAATTAAATTTTTATTTATAATTTTAATGATTATATGTGTAAGTAAATTTTTTTTAGCTACAAATAAATAAAAAAATTGTAACTTATCGTTTTATCTATGAATTTTTTTTTTCAATGTAAGAGGGCTCCATTTCTGAAATTCGCCTTGGGTCTCCTAAATCTCAGGGCTGGCCCTACTTGGGGTCCTCTCCAAGTTGCAAACCCATGCCTTATAAACCTACAAAAATTTGCCCACCAAACCAATATTAGACAAACCTTTAATTCAAACCTTTAAAGAAACTTCACCAATATACCATTTTCATGGAGTTTACTTTGGTTTCAATTTCTCATTCACTCGATAATAGTTTTGAGCAATCAAATATACTACGTGAATCACAACGCGGTATAGAACGCGTTACCACTTAGTTCCGCCAATTTTGGCGCATGAGTCCCACCTAAAAAATAAACCAAAGTTGAGGAAAAATCTACTTTTCCAAAACTATTTCTTAAAAAATCAGAGCAAGAACAGATTGTAGTCTTATGCAGTTGCATTGTTTTTAAAAGGTAAAAATTTGTTACCGATGCTTTTTCATTCTTTGCAGAACTTTCTTTCTGTCTTATTTTTCTTTCTTTTTGTTGTTTTGATTTTTATAAAGCCTTCATGTTATAGGGTAGTTGGGAGTACGTAGGAGTCTGTGTTTCTTTTAGTCACAAAGAGTTTATTCGTCCATTGTAAAAGGTAACAACGGTGTATTTTAAATTTTTGATTCTTTTACGTGTCAATATAGTCATGTACTTTTCGTTTTTGGTGAATATTGTATAGTTGTAGCTGCTATTCATTCACTATTTTTAGTGGATTTATTATATGCAATTAGTGTTGTTGGTTTAGATTGCCAGTGTCCTATGTATATGCAATTTATTTTACTTATGTTCTTAGTAAGAATTGTTCTTCATTAGTTCTTCTTCATTTTTTAAAACTATTTTCCAGTTTATGTATTAAAGTTTATTACTGTTGTTTTTAATTGGCTGTGTCGTATATACGAAGAGTTTAGGATTTATTGAAATGTAAGAAAATAATTTAAATTAAGTGTAATATAAATAGGTGAAAAATGATTTATAAATAAATGTCCCTAAATAAAAAAAGATGTAGTAAAAAAAAAAGAAAAGAAAAAGTAGGTTGGAATATTGTCAAACTGGAGAGAAGGAAAAGTAAAAAGGGCAATGTAAGAAAGTTATATAAAATAAGAGGCTAAATTATAAATACCTTTGATATTTGCTTAAAATATATATTGTTTCTATGATTCTAAAAATTATAAATATTCCATTATCATAATTTTTTATTTAACGAAATTAATAAAAAGAATGAAATTCTTAACTGCTCTCCTATATAATAAAAAAAATTACTTCAAATTATTAATTGAAATAATTTTCTAATATCATTAAAAATTGTTATTTGACTTGATAATTTTTTAATAAAAGAGATCATTTATTATGAAATTAAAAATTTTAAAAGGCAAATATAATTTTCAAAACTATAGAAGACAATTCATATTTTAAACAAAATTTAAAAAGTGTATTTATAATTTACTCCATAAAATAAATGATGGAAAAGTGAATGGATTTGGGTAAGAGTCTTTTTCATGTAAGAAGCAATTTTTTTTTTTTCATTTTTTTCATGTAAGAAACATTAAATATGTCTGCCAGCACAAGTCTACCATTGAATTTTGAGAGAAGATCAAATAATTGACAAGAGTAATGGTAGAGACTCTAAAAATTTTATTAAATATAATTTTTTATGAGTGTGAGATCTATACCATGTGGGTTTCATATGAGTCTTACATTCATGTGAGTAAAGATTTTAGTAGAACTTTTGAGTTTCTAATATTTTTAAATTGAGAATTGAGAAACTAAATACAAAATTACAAATTAGTGGAGTGCAATTATTATTTTTTTTTAGATTGATGAAAGTCAAAACGAAACAAATTAAACAGGAAAACCAGCAGCCTCAGCAAACACGAGCTGCACTAGGGAGTCCATCCAAATCATGCATAAGAACCACACACTAGGTCACATTCCATCCAAATCATGCATAAGAACCACACACTAGGTCACATTCCATCCAAATCATGCATAAGAACCACACACTAGGTCACATTTCTTAGGCTTTGTTTGTTTTTAGTCTGAAAATAGTAGGTTTGGATTAATAATTCAGTGAATCTCACACAAATTACATTTGTTTTTGAATAATTTTAGTTCCAATTTTCTGGATTCTTTTTTCAGAAAGTTAATTTTTTTATTTTCTTTGTTTTCATTGAACTTTTTTTTAATAATATTTTAAGTAATCTTCTTAATTTTTAGATACATTTAACATAAATGCATTTAAAAAGTATAATATTTGTAGAAAAAATCTTTAAAAAATTCACTAAAAATATCAAAAATACAAAAAAAAAAAAAAATGAAAATTCAGTACAGTTTTGTATTCTTGTGTATTGATTGATTTTTTAAAATATTTGTTTTACAAATATTTTATTTTTTAGTTATATCTAGGTAAGGTACATCTAAAAAATAAAAAATTGCTTAAAATCTTAAAAATATTCACTAAAAACGAAAAAATACAAAAATCAAAAAATTCAACTTTTAGAAAATTTAATCCAGAAAATTAAATCAAAACAAGGTGTAGCATTACAAGGGCCAAGTTTCTCTTCAGTTTGGTAGCGTGTTGTCGGGCTCGTGAGAGTCCACCACGGGTCTTGTTTCGATAATCAGAACTGTACAATGTGTAGAACTCGTCGATTACATTATCTCTATAAGAAATCATGTTGATCAAATATCAATAACTACTTGATCGGATCAGATTTCTATCAACGGTAAATATAATTTTCAAAATAAATTGTTGACAAAAATTTGATCCGATCAAGTAATTATCAATATTTGATCAATGTGATTTTTTTTTACAGGGATAAAGTACTTGACGAATTCTATACATTAAACGGTTCAAATTATCAGAACAAGACCTGTGGTGGGCCCCATAGGCTCAATAGCACAATCCAATCCACAAAGTGAACTGGAGACAAGTTAGCCCCGCATTACAAGTCTCCTCCAAGGAGTATTAGCAATACCATGGGAGTCGAGTTTCACAATCCAATCTGTGAGATCGAAAATCAAAGGGTAAATTATAAATACATATAGTTTGTTTAAAATATGGATTATTTCTGTAATTTTGAAAATTATAAATATTCTTGTATTAGAATTTTTTATTTAACAAAATTAACAGAAAAAAGGAAATTCCTAAGTACTCTACTATATAATAATAAAATTAATTACATGAATTGTTAATTTAAATATATTTGTGACATCATTAAAAACTGTTACTGAGTTGATGATTTATTAATAAAATGAATCATTTGTTATGAGATTAGAAATGTGAAGGGGTTGGATGTAATTTTCAGAATTATAAGAAACAATCCACATTTTAAGTAAACCACAGTAGGAGATGTATTTGTAATTTATCTAAAATGAAAATATCATTATACCCTTACTTCATAAAAATAACATAATTTCATATGTGGAGGACTTTAATATAATTTTGTAGATTTAATCCAACATTAATAATACTACCATACTTTCTTTTTTTCTTTTGTCAATTGGTAAGTAAGTATTTATGAATATAAGAAATATTATACCATATAGATCATTAGCCCAACAATAATTAAAAAGTTAATAAAACCTACCTACTAGTTATATCCAATCTTATAATGAGAAAGAAATAAACTATCAATATTAAATTTCTCTTCACACGAGTTGAACGTGCAACTTCACATCACAATGTGGTGTTACATAATATCCTGCTTAATAAGAACACCACACTACTGTACAATAAAAAAAAACATAAAAAAAAAAAAAAACCTGTCTCTATTGTCATTTATATAATATTTTTTTCAATTCTTTTCTCGCTAGATAAATTTGTTATCCAAATTTTTTATGTATTAATGCTTGAAGTCCAATTGAAACCCCACATTTCAACAAAGGGCATGGCTTCTGTCTAGTCCTTAATCGGATCGGACCGTGCTGTTGGGCCCGTGAGGGTCCATCATGCGTCCTGTTTTGATAATCTGAACCGTTCAATATGTAGAATTCGTCGAGTATTATATGCCTATAAAAAATCACGTTAATCGGATATTGATAGTTATGTGATCAAATCAGTTTTATATAAAAAAAATGGACGGTGAATAAATTAACGGTTGACAAAAATCTGTTTTGATCACATAGCTATCGATATCCGATCAACGTAATTTTTTACAAGCATATAATACTCGACGAGTTCTATACATTAACGGTTCAGATTATCAAAATAGAACCCGTGATAGACTTATATGGGCTCAACAACACAATCTAATCTGATAAAGGACCGGACATAAGTCA
Source organism: Camellia granthamiana (assembly GCA_036172215.1). NCBI lineage: Eukaryota > Viridiplantae > Streptophyta > Magnoliopsida > Ericales > Theaceae > Camellia > Camellia granthamiana. Next base: position 59,402,331 of record CM069912.1, read on the forward strand.
TTCCCTTCAAGGGAATAAGGCAGTAATTGAACAATATTTTTCTAATAATTAATTATTATTTTCACAAATATAGTAGGAATAATTGGAACGTGTCATTTTCAAACCGTGCTTTCCACGAGGGACAGTCAAATCATGATGCCATGCATGAAAGACTATAATAAAGGCAACCTCATGTGAAGATTCTTCGAGTCTTTTATTTTGGGGGAAAACTTCTCTTCCGTTGATAAAACTAATTGAAAATATTGTTCGGCGGGCCTATTACAGAGTTTATTAGCGGTGAGGATAGTTAGAATTGATTTGGATTGAGATAAAATTAAGATTAATTTGTTATATATGATTTTTAAAAAATTAAAATTAATTCAATCTGTTTAAATCGTAGAATCAATCTGAATCAATCTATTTAAGTACGGATTGAATCGATTTAGGATTACAGATTCACATAATTAAATAATAAAAAAAATCTAAAACGTTTTAATTTCATAAAAACATAAATATAATATTATATTAGTTTTACAATAACAATATATCTTTTCATAATGGTGATATACTGTTCTAGAATTTAAACAATCCTAAGAAAATTGGTTCCACATAAATATTTAAATCATTGCAAATTAAAACTAAAAACTAACAAATAAAAGTAATAAAAGAAAATATCATACGGGTTTAGATTTGGGTTTAGGCTTTATATGGAATAAGAGAAGATATTATGCGAGATGGTGTATAATATAAATATAGGCTATTTATATACGATCCGAATTTTAATCCGAAACCGTAGGGTTCAATCCAGAACCAATCCGTGGGCTACAGATTTTTAATTTTTCAATCCGAAACCGAGTCACGGATTCAAAAAATCAATCCAAACCTACTGGATTGGATAGGATTGGACTGGATCGGATTACAGATTTTACGGATACCTTGCTCAGCCTTAGAGTTTATATTGATGATCTGAATTAATGTGTAGAGTTCGTCGAGTATTTTATTTTTGTAAAAAATGTAATTAATCAAATATCAATAACCATTTGATCAGATTATATTTGTATTAATAATTTATTTTTAAAATTGTTGACTACATATTTTGTATAAAGCCAATCACAGTTCAACACGTGGTAGGTTGAGGGTAATACGAGAAGACAATTCAAATCTTCGATCGTGATCGTCCACATGGCAGTTAGTATTAGTTTTCATAAAATCTGCGTAATATTGGATCAGCAAAGAGATGCAAAGTGATGTGGCTTCAACGGTTACCCACATTTAAATTCAATATCAGGAGGAAGCCTAACTGCCGGTATTGGCGTAGTGGAGCTAACTATACGGCAACATGATCAGCGATCATGGAGGAGCGTTTCGACGGTTAGAAGTGCAATTTGATGGTTATCCTTGAGAAGTATAAATAGCAGAGAAGGCTCCAGAAAAAGCCCAGACTCAGATCCAAAAATCCAGTTTTATCTACTTTATTTCCTTTTCAGTTTTACATTTCCTGTTCTTTGTATTTCTGTACTTTAAAATTCCTGCACTGCATTTTGTTTATAGGAGTAGTTTCAAGTAGATTGTTGCTGTAAACCTCTACGAGGCTGAATTGGATCATTGTAAGTCTTTCGTTTTATTTAATGAAATACTGCAATTGTTCTTCATTTGATCATTATTTGCTTAATTCTCCTAAACAAAGCCACCAGTAAAAGTCCTCTTCATTGAGGCTGAAAGAACTAAAACACAATCGTCTGATAATTGGTTGGCAATTAACATTCTGTAATGACTGATTGATTCTTGCTAGCACGCTCGCAATTACAAAAATAACATTCGAAAGCCAAAAAAGCCAACAAAATTCATTGGTACTGTTGACACAAATATAATCTGATCAAATAGTTATCAATATCCGATCAATGTGATTTTTTGTAAAAATGAAGGGTGTGTTTGGTTTGTGTTTTGAGATAAATTTAAAAAAAAAAAAAAAAAAAATTTAGAAAGAGAGTTTAGAAATTTTTTTGGTTTGTTTGGTTATATATTTTGAAAATAGTTTGGAAGTTTGAGATGATTTGATATTTTGTTGTAGTTGAGTAGATGTGTATGAGAGAAAAAGTGATTGAGAAAGAGAGATGAGAGAAAAAAAGTGATTGATTGATTTGTAGGAGAGAAATTGATTTTGAAAACAAATTTCAAAAAATTTGAACCAAACAAAATTAAAAAAAAAAAAAATTTAAAAATTGTATCTTGAGATACAAACCAAACTAACCCGAAATACTTAACGAATTCTACATATTGAACAATTTAAATTATTGATATGAATTCCATGTTGAGCTTACAAAAATCCAAACAACATTCTTCAGTTCGATATTAAACTGGAGAGCAACCTCTCTTTTATTTTATTAAGATCTATCATACACACAAATTAGGGTATATATGTCATAAGGTTGGATAAATATCAGTTAATGAACGGAAATTCTATTTTCATACACTTAATTATCTCAGTACACATCTTCTCTCAGTACACACACTTATTAATTTGATTATTATTAATTTTCTCAATCCATACACTAAAAGTTATAATTATACCCTTTACTCATAATCATTGTATACACACCACTCAACCCTCTTTTCCACACACTTGTTGAATGACCCTGCTTCTATATTTGTAAACCCATCGTAGACTCACGTGAAGACCATTCAAGACCACTGTGTGAAGTGAAGTAAAGTGAAGACAAAGTCCTCCATTGAAGACGCTATTAAACCTCCACTAAAAATATCATTAAAAACACTCCAAAATATTGTTAAAGATGAGGCATCTTTTTATTTATTTTTATTGCATTTACATTTTGTTTTAAAGAACAATCTAAGAAACTGTTTTGGTATGATGTAGTAAAATCGATGTCATTAAACTCAAATCAGTGTCATGTCCCACAGCCTCTAATGTAATTAATGATCTTTATGATGGTTGTAACAACCCTGACCTGTGATTAGCTGATTAACCATGATTAATTATACCTAATGATGAATTAAGAGGAAATTCTGAATTAATTGCATGTGGATTGCATTATTTGTATTTATATCTGTTAGCAGTAGGAATATCTATTTTTGTTTCTAATTTGTTCTGCGAATTGAAGGCCATATCGGCCTTCGATCACAAAATTGACTTGGTATATGTGTTAGTTGGAATTTTTAGAACATTGTGGTAGGTTTAATTGAAATAATTAGAATAATTAATGCTCAATTAAACCTGATTAATGAATTCCTTAATCTAAGCTTATATAAGGCCCAAAGAGCCTTAGAAGTCATTTTTGATCATCTTTGTATCCACCAAACGTGGGGGAGAAAGAGAGAGAGAAGAGGAGTTTCAGTCAAATAAAGAGGATTGTTAGAGAACTTAGAGATTTTAGCTTGGAACTTTCAACAATTGATCATCTAGAGCATCATTGACAAGCCTAGGTAAGAATTCAACCCTTAGATTGTACAATTATGATGTCTGGGACATGAAATCTAGAGAATAAAGGTGAATCATACCTTAATTGAGCTCTAGAGTGTAGAAAAAAAGACCAACCATGCATGCATGCATTTTTATGACATTTTGAGTTTCAATTTCAAACAAATCTCATTTGCATGTGTTCATCCCACTCTTGTTTTGAGAATTCACCAAGTTTCATACCATTGCACCTTAGTTGATCATGTTTTGAAAAGCTTTGATGTCAAGAAATACTTGCATGTTATGTTTTCTAAGACTTGAGTGTTGATTTGCACAATTGGCAGGCTTTTGGGCTTTGATTTTACGAAACGATTTTGAATTCCTAATGTTTTCCAAGTTCATATATGTATCTTTAAGTTTTTGGCCCAAAAAGATGAGTTTTGATGCATTGAATTCGAGTTTTGTAGCTTGGAGGTGAATTTGGAAATTCCAGAGTTCGACCCTTTTGCTCGAGCGGCAGATCCTACGCTCGAGCGACCACTTTGTGATCTTGCACTTTCGATTGAGCAACCAGAAGTTCGCTCGAGCGTGAAATGCAAGATCCTAGAAGTTTCATGTTTTTGCAAACCGCTTGAGCTACAAGGGTTGCGCTCGAGCGAGGACTTGAGTCTCACGCTCGAGTGACTGTCAAGCGTGCGTCGAGCAGAAAAATCACACAACCAGTACTTTTGCAGAGTTTACAGACCGCTCGAGCGATCGAAGTTATGCTCGAGAGACTATTTACCTTTTTGAACCTCCGCTTGAGCGAATGAAGTTGCGCTCGAGTGGGGACCCTATTTTCATTAAATTTGCCTAAGTGTTGAACAACATAATTTTGCATCCTTATTGCACCTTAAGCATTCCTAGGCCATGATTAAGACATAATAATGAGGGTAAAACGTAGAAACACACTAAGAACAGAACGTAATGAGTTAAGTATATTCCGAACGTATGTTTCAAATGTGTTTTTGTTATGTATTGATGTAGGTCACGCACCGTAAATCGTTTAATTAGTCTGCTCTGTCTGTCTGCACCCAGAGCCATCTGTGAGTAATAACTTAGTAAAGTCATGTTCAACTTTATTTATTTTCCGTATGATGAAATAAGATCTTTTTTCTGAAATATTATGTTCTGTACAATGAATGATTGTCCAAATTCTGACGTGTATTCGTGGCATTCTTAGCATCATGTGATATCTGTTAGCTGTTACCCGGTATCGGAAGTTCCATTATGGAACTTATTATATTTGTCATCTGTTACCCGTACCGGAGGCTCCATCATTGGGCTCAGCATATCTGTTATCTGTTACCCGGATCCGGAGGTTCCTTTATGGAACTGGTTACTCATAACCACCATCTGTTCTGCATCTATTTTGTATCTGCTCTGTTAGCGCTAATGGATGTACCATGTATGGTTAAGCATGAACTCTGATTTCTGTATATGATCTGAATATGAATATGAACATGATTTTGATTTTCGAATCTGGAATGGACATTATTCATTAAAACTCTTTACCCTGTTATTATTCACTGGGATCCTACTCACTATTTATATTATGTATGTAGGTGAGCAAGCGCGTGACCAAACCTAAGCTACTGCTTGGAAAGTTTTCGGGTTAGCTAGCCACCGTGCCTTTTGGGGAGGTTCCCGTATTTAGAAGTCGAGTTTTGTGGACCATGTCAAGAGTTATTTTGTGTATCATGTTATGAGCGTTTATGTTTTGTCTTGTTTTGTTTATCTGTATAATGGGCTAAGCCCCTTTTGATAATGCTTGCATGGTGTTGCAAGACTTATATGGACATGACATCTTATGTGTATATTTTATAAGGTTTCCAATTTCTGTCTCATGTATGTCTGCACAACTCTATGGACTACGTATATTTTGTATATTTGCTTCCGCTACCCCTATTTATATGTTATTCTATTAAGAGGTCTTTAGTAATCCAAGGATTACTGGCCGGTTACGACGCTAAACCTATAGGGCGGGTTTGGGTTGTGACAGAGTGGTATTAGAGCATGTGTTATACCGCACACGCGAGTCCATAGGAGCTATAGGATGTCCTAGAAAAGAATTAGGGACATTTCATCTACATGTGTAAGGGTGTGATAATTTTTTTAATGTGAAAACTGAATTTGAACCTAAACAAATGAAATCGAAAGAAATGAACAAGATTATTCCTATGTTTATTATTACCTTGTCTTTATAGCATCATGGATAATGCAAGAAGTAATGATATAAGTGAATCCGCGGAGGTTCACATGAGTCGTATGGAACAAATGCTTGCAGCCCTAATAGAAGTAATGATGCAACAACAATAAGCAACAACCTTTGTCTCGACCAGCACAAAATGAGCCAGACAACACTAATATAATCAACTTGACTAAGAAATTCATGAGAATGAAACTGCTAACTTTCCTTGGAGGCATTGAACCATTAAAGGCTGAAACATGGTTGTTAGAAATAGAGAAATTATTCGAAGTGTTTCCCTATTTTGAGATTCAGAAAGTTCTTTTGGCCACTTACACTCTGAAAGATGAAGTCTGGAGATGGTGGTTATTGATCCGAAATAGTAATGGGAATATGACATGGGCTCAATTTAATGCAATTTTCTATGACAAGTACTTTCCCCAGTGCTCTCGGGACCAGAAAGTTTTTGAATTCCAAGAACTCAAACAAGGCATGATGTCAGTGGCCGAATATGAAGCCAAGTTTACTAAACTAGCTTGGTTTGCTCCTCATATGGTGGATACAAACTACAAGAAAGCTCAAAAATTTGAGGGTGGGTTGGATTTAGATATATTTGATCGGGTAAGTGTCCTAAAACTACCTACGTATGTAGAAGTGCTTGATAGGGCATTGATAGCAGAAGCCAATCTGGCAGCAAAGAAAGAAGTTAAAGCACCAATAATAGAATAGAAGGATAAAAGGTCTGGGTACGGTTTCAGGAAGGGCTGTTCTTTTGTAAGCAAGAAACAAAACACGGGGTCTACAAGTAGCTCAAGTCAAAACAGTGGGTCCATACCAGTTTGTCCTAATTGTGGAAGGAAACATCGGGGTGTATGTTACCGTGCATCTGGTGCTTATTTTTGATGCGGCAAGAGGGGCCATGTAATGAGAGATTGCCCACTTAGATTTGATAATGTCGACCGTCTTGCAGCAAGTTCAGCTGGATCCGCTTCTGCAGCTAGAACAAATACGAGAGCTAACACTGGGAGAGAAACCTTGAGACAAGGCCGAGTTTTTGCACTAGTGCTTGGTGACGTACAGAACACCGAAGCTGTGGTGTTAGGTACACTCCCTATATGTTCTCAAAATGCATTTGTACTGATAGATTCTGGTTCTACGCATTCTTTCGTATCGCATGCTTTCTTTCAGAAATTAACTAGACCACTAGAACCTATGAATTATTTGTTATTTGTATCTACACCATCTGGAAGCTCTATGGTATGCTCATATGTTTATCCGGCATGTGACATTGTGATTGGTGGCATGACATTATATGTTGATTTATTGCCTTTAGGGATTGATCATTTTGATTGCATATTGGGTATGGACTGGTTAACGAAGTACTGTGCATTTATTGACTGTGTGAATAAATTTGTTGTATTTCGTCCACCCGAGTTACCAGAGTTTGTGTTTGCTGGGAATGCCATAGTTTCTCCCCCATACTTGATTTTTACCATGAAAGCTATTAAATTACTTAGGAAGGAATGTAAGGGCTATATGTGTTATGTTTTGACTGAGACTTTTGTTAGTCCTAATATGGAAACCATTCCTATTGTTTGTGAATTTTCCGATGTGTTTCTGGATGAATTGCCAGGGGACTTAATTGATAGAGAGATTGAATTCACCATTAATGTAATACCTGGAACACAACCAATTTCTAACATCCCATACCGAATGTCAACTTCTGAATTGAAAGAATTAAAAGCTCAGCTCCAAGAACTCTTAGACAAGAAATTCATCCGCCCGAGCACTTCACCATGGAGTGCTCCAGTTTATTTGTCAAAAAGAAATATGGATCCTCTAGGCTCTGCATAAACTATCGGGAGTTGAACAAAGTGATTGTCAAGAATAAATACCCACTACCCCGAATAGATGACCTATTTGACCGACTCCAGAGAGCCCAAGTGTTTACTAAAATTGACCTTAGATCTGGGTATCACCAATTAAAGGTCAAGACAGAAGACATAGAGAAAACTGCATTCAAAACTAGTTATGGGCACTATGAATTTTTGGTAATGCCATTTGGGGTAACTAATGCACCTACGGCGTTCATGGATTCACTGAATAGGGTATTCAAACAATTTCTAGATGAATTTATTGTTGCCGTTATTGATGATATACTGATTTACTCCAAAAGCAAAGAAGAACATGAAAATTATCTAAGGATTGCCTTACAAACCCTGAGAGAAAAGAAATTGTATGCAAAACTTTCCAAATGTGAATTTTGGCTTAATAGTGTAGCATTTATGGGGCATGTAATCAACAAAGACGGCATATCGGTGGATCCACAGAAATTTGAGGCCATTGTAGACTGGTCAAGACCAACTAATGTGTCAGAAATCCGAAGCTTTCTAGGACTTGTAGGTAATTATCGCAGATTCGTGAAAGACTTTTCAAAACTTGCTATGCCATTAACACAGTTAACACGGAAAAATGTACCATTTGATTGGATCGATCAGTGGGAATCAACATTCTAAGAACTGAAGACTAGACTAATAACTGCACCAATTCTGACATTATCCAACAGAATCGATGGCTTCCAAATTTATAGTGATGCTTCCTACAAAGGCTTGGGGTGTGTGTTAATGCAGAATGGAAAGGTACATGCATATGCTTCTCGGCAACTCCGACCGCATGAAAAGAACTATCCAATGCATGACCTTAAATTAGCAGCTGTGGTGTTTGCTCTAAAAATTTGGTGACACTATTTGTATGGTGTGACTTGCAAAGTGTATATCGACCATAAAAGTTTGAAATATTTCTTCACGCAGAAAGAATTAAACATGAGACAGAGACGGTGGCTTGAATTAATAAAAGACTATGATTTACAGATTTTGTATCATCCGGGGAAAGCCAATACCATTGCAGATGCTTTGAGCTGAAAATCCATTGCCAATTTGTCATGTTTGCTCACCGGTCACAGAGAGTTGTTATGTGACTTGGAGAAGGATGAGATTAAAATTGTGTTACATGAACAGGGTGAGATCTTAGCCGCCATTTTTGCTCAGCCTACAATCATTGAAGAAATTAGAGAAAAACAACTTGAAGATAAGTTATTGAAAAAGATTGTGGAAGAATTTGACTCAAAACCGAGGCCGGGATTTGTACTTGAGAATAATGTGTTGAAGTTTCAGAATAGACTTTGTGTACCAGATTCTTCTAATTTGAGAAAGCCTGTTATGACTAAAACTCACAATTCTAAGTTTGTTATGCATTCGGGGAATACAAAGATGTACCATGACTTGAAACCAAATTTCTGGTGGCCAGGAATGAAGAAAAACATTGTTGACTTTGTAGCTAGATGCTTACATTGCCAACAAGTTAAAGTTGAACATCAACGACCCGCTGGATTACTTTAGCCGCTTCAAATACTGAAATGGAAGTGTGAGCATATTACTATGGTTTTCATTGTTGGACTTCCTCGCTCTTCTTGAGGTATGGATTCTATTTGGGTTATTGTTTATTGTTTAACTAAATTTGCTCACTTTTTACTTGTCAAATCTTTGTATAATGCGGATAAGTTAGCTAATTTTTATGTCAATGAGATTGTGAAATTACATGGAGTTCTAGTGTCCATAGTATCCGACAGAGATTCCAAGTTTACTTCGAGATTTTGGCAGAGTTTGTAATAAGCTTTGGGGACTGAGCTAAGATTAAACAGTGCTTATCATCCACAGACAGATGGCCAATCTGAACGGACCATTCAAACATTGAAGGACATGTTACATACGTCTGTTAGACTTTCAAGGCAATTGGGTGACCTACTTACTCTTGGCCAAATTTGTGTATAATAATAGCTACCATTCGAGTATCGGTATGGCCCCTTATGAAGCTTTATACGGTAAGAAATGCCGTTCTCCAATCTGTTGGGCTGAAGTAGGTGACTGACCTTTGTTAGGACTGAAACTTGTGCAAGAAAGATTGAAAACTGCACAATGAAAAATGTGAAGTTGATTTAACAAAGATTGAAAACTGCACAAAGTCGCCAAAAGAGTTATGCGGATGTCCGAAGAAGAGATAGGGAATATGAAGTCGGGGATCACATGTTTATCAAAGTAACTTCGATGAAAGGCCAGACACGGTTTGGAGTGAAAGGCAAATTGGCACCGAGATATGTTGGGCCATACGAAATCCTTGAGAAGATCAACCTAGTGACGTATCAGATAGCCTTACCGCCGGTCATGGAACATATGCATAATGTTTTCCACATCTCCATGCTTCGAGACTATCTATGAGATTCGTTACATGTCATTAACCAACACACGTGCTTTTGAAAGATGACTACACCTATGAGGAGAGGCCAATTCAGATTGTGAACCACTAGATTAAAAGATTGAGGAACAAAGATATACCGTTGGTAAAAGTTGATTGGCAAAACCACGAAGGGACCTATACAACTTGGAAAACAGAGGAAGATATGATGAGGAGATACCCTGAATTGTTTTCTTTGAATCCAATATTCTTCCATGATGAAGGTAATTCGAGTTTAGAGGACCAAACTCTTTAAAGGGGGAAGACTGTAATAACCCCGACCTGTGATTAGCTGATTAACCATGATTAATTATGCCTAATGACGAATCAAGAGGAAATTTTGAATTAATTGCATGTGCATTGCATTATTTGTATTTATGTTTGTTGGCGATAGGAATATCTTTTTCTGTTTCTGATTTGTTCTCTGAATTAAAGGTCTTATCGGCATCCGATCACAAAATTGACTTGGTATATATGTTAGTTGGAATTTTTAGAACATTATGGTAGGTTTAATTGAAATTCGATTCGGAGTGAAATAATTAGAATAATTAATGCTCAATTAAGCCTAATTAATGAATTTCTTAATCCAAGCCTATATAAGGCCAAAATAGCCACTAGAAGTCATTTTTGATCATCTTTGTACTCATCAAACGTGGGAGAGAGAGAGAGAGAAGAGGAGTTTGAGCTCAAATTAAGAGGATTGCTAAAGAACTTAGAGATTTTGGCTTGGAACTTCCAACAATTGATCATCTAGAGCATCATTGACAAGCCTAGGTAAGAATTCAACCCTTAGATTGTACAATTATAATGTCTGGGACATGAAATCTAGAGAATTAAGGTGAATCATACATTAATTGAGCTCTAGAGTGTAGAAAAGAAGAACAACCATGCATGCATGCATTTTTATGACATTTTGAGTTTCAATTTCAAACAAATCTCACTTGCATGTGCTCATCCCAATCTTGTTTTGAGAATTCACCAAGTTTCATACCATTGCACCTTAGTTGATCATGTTTTGAAAAGCTTTGAAGTCAAGAAATACTTGCATGTTATGTTTGAGTGTTGATTTGCACAATTGGCAGGCTTTTGGGCTTTGATTTTGCGAAACGATTTTGAATTCCTAATATTTTCCAAGTTCATACATGTATCTTTAAGTTTTTGGCCCAAAAAGATGAGTTTTGATGCATTGAATTCGAGTTTTGCAGCTTGAAGGTGAATCTGGAAATTCCAGAGTTCGACCCCTCCGCTCAAACGGCAGATCCTACGCTCAAGTGACCACTCTGTGATCTTGCACTTCTGCTCGAGCGACCAGAAGTTCGCTCTAGCATGAAATGCAGGCTCCCAGAAGTTTCATGTTTTTACAGACTGCTCGAGCAACAAGAGTTACACTCGAGCGAGGACTTGAGTCTCACGCTCGAGCAATCGTCGAGTGTGCATCGAACGGAAAAATCACACAACCAATACTTTTGCAGAGTTTACAAGCCGCTCGAGCGACCGAAGTTACGCTCGAGCAACCACTTACCTTTTTAAACCTTCGCTCGAGCGAAGGAAGTTGTGCTCGAGCGGAGACCCTATTTTCAGCAAATTTACCTAAGTGTTGAACATCATAATTTTGCATCCTCATTACACCTTAAGCATTCCTAGGCCATAATTAAGACATAATAATGAGGGTAAAATGTAGAAACACACTAAGAACAGAATGTAATGAGTTAAGTATATTCCGAGCGTGTATTTCAAATGTGTATTTATTATGTGTTGATGTAGGTCACGCGCCGTAAACCGTTTAATTAGTCTATTCTATCTGTCTGCACCCGGAGTCATCTGTGAGTAATAACTTAATAAAGCTATGTTCAACTTTATTTATTTTCTATATAATGAAATAAGATCTGTTTTCTGAAATATTATGTTCTGTACAATGAATGATTGTCCAAATTCTGACATATATTTGTGGCATGCTTAGCATCATGTGATATCTGTTAGCTGTTACCCGGTATCGGAGGTTCCATTATGTAACTTATTATGTCAGTCATTTGTTACTCGTACCGAAGGCTCCATCATTGGGCTCAACATATCTGTTATCTGTTACTCGGATCCGGAGGTTCCTTTATGGAACTGGTTACTCATAACCGTCAATTTGTTCTACATCTGTTCTGTATCTACTCTGTTAGCGCTAATGGATGTACCACGTATGATTAAGCATGAACTCTGATTTTTATATATGATCTGAATATGAATATGAACATGATTATGATTTCTGAATCTGGTATGGACATCGTTCATTAAAACCTTTTGCCCTGTTATTATTCACTGGGCTCCTGCTCACTATTTACATTATGTATGTAGGTGAGCAAACGCGTGACCAGGCCTAAGTTACTGCTTGGAAAATTTTGGGGTCAGCTAGCCACCGTGCCTCTCGAGGAGGTTCCCGTGTCTAGAAGTCGAATTTTGTGGACCATGTCAAGAGTTATTTTGTGTATCATGTTAAGAACATTTATGTTTTGTCTTGTTTTGTTTATTTGTATAATGGGCTAAGTCTCTTTTAATGATGCTTGCACGGTGTTGCAAGACTTATATGGACATGACATCTTATGTGTATATTTGATAAGGTTTCCAATTTCTGTCCCATATATGTCTGCACAACTCTATGGACTATGTATATTTTGTATATTTGCTTTCCCAGCCCCTAATTATATATTATTCTGTTAAGAGGCCTTTGGTAATCCAATGATTACTGGCCGATTGCGACGTTAAAACTATAGGGGTAGGTTTGGGTCGTGACAATGGTCCAAAATTGTTGCATATACCTAAATCATCCGTCGTTTCATTTGCAAACTTAGGCCTCGTTTGGGAACATACTATTTTAGTAACTTTTTGCCTTTTTAGCTAAAATATGAGATAAAAAACTCGTAAGTTTAGAATGACTTTTTATTTTTTTACGAAAAGATGTGCAAAACGTAGAGAGAAAATGAAATTTTTAACTTTTTGGTATCGGTTATAGATTTTTTGATTTTTTTAGTAACTTTTTAGCTTTTAAGCTAAAACTGTTGAATGCCAAACGAGACCTTAGTCTCCTTAAATAGCCACCATTTCATTCTTTTTACTCCAAACCCCTTAATGCCGCAAGAAAAACCCATGTTGCTTTTGTTCTAGCATCTGTCTCTGTGCATTCCATTGCCATAAAAAAGATCTTTCCTTGTCATAAAATTCTCGTTTTTTTTTTTTTTATTTATGTTTTTCGGTTTGGGAATTTCGACACTGCTTTTCTGAATTATATATTTAATTGGAAACTTAAATTTTGAATAAAAGTGATTAGTTCGACAAATTTGTTCCGAAAAAAATTAGAAAAAAAAATCAGCAATTGATATTCGAATGTAATGAAATAATTCAGCAGTCGATAACCGAATATAATAAAATAATTTGGCATTGGTTGTCCGATTGAAACTACGGAAGGGGGAAAAGAAAAAAAAAAAGTTATGCACGAAAAAACTGACATTTTGATCACTAATATAGTATAATGCTAGAGATTAAAGCAATATAAGAATTGTTATGAGAGTGTTACTTTGCAAGCAATAGATGAGTATAGAGTGTGTAACAAGCAAAGTGACAATAATGGAAAACTTAGGGTAGCATTTGGTAGAGTTTTAAAATTATGATTTAAGAATAGAGTTGTATTTTGAGTTTGTGAGTTTTGGAATTATGATTTTGTTAGAAATTGGGCGCCCATGTGGCATGGCCCTTTGAACTTTTTGAACCTGAACCTTTTGAACCTTATCCATATAAGTTTGAATTTAAATTCAAAACTTATTTGGATAACCATTCAGGATATCTATATCTATCATATCAATAGATATGGATAGATGGATAGATAAATATTGGTTATATATCAGATTATATGGTTAATCTAATATATTGAATCAGATACGTATATCAGATACGTTGTGGGGTTTTTACCCATAACCTTTTTTCCCAGACTCTCCACTCTCTCTGACTCTCTCCCAAAAACAACGATCAAAGCCATTTGCACTGTGATTTGTGTGGGTGATATTCACTATTGTAATATCACCCCATTGCTGGGTTGATTGACCAGATTCAGGAAGAACGTGATCTACCCACGAGATCCTTCAGAGTTCAGAAAAATTTCAGAAAGGTATGACCTTATTAATTTTTATTCCGCTGCGTTATAGTGCTTTATGATTTACATTGTTATCAGAGCCATGTATGGGTTTTTTCGTGCTTTCTTTTATCACGTGTATATTTATATATATATGTACACATCGATACTCATGAATATTTATAAAAGAGGAAGAGATCCAAAATATTTCATTTTTTTATGATCATTAATGTCATTTTTAAGACCATAAATGATTTTATTTTGGAAAATGGAGTCCGGAAGTATAAAAATCGGACCAGAAAACACCCTGGAAGGCGGCGCGTGGGTTGCACGCGCCACCTGACGCCGTGAGCTGCCTCCACGCGCTTCCACGCGCTGGCACGCGCTTCCACGCGCTGGCACGCCGTGAGCCGCCTTTCTGACGCGCCTGCACGCGCCCTCACGCTCGCGTCAGTGGCGCTGTCCACGCGCGAGCCGTCGGCACCACGCACGCGCGCCACGTGCCGAGCCGCGTTCTGAGCCGCGCGCTGAGCCGTGTTGGGCCGCGAGCCGAGCCGTTTCCTCAGCTGGCTTGGCTGTAAGGCTCTGTTTGTTTTTTTAAAATTCTAAATCGCGTTAAATGGCCATAATTTATTCGTTATAGCTTTGTTTTAAGCATGGTTGGTACCGTTAGACTCAGAATTAAATCTTGTATCTTATGTAAAATTTTGAAAATTTTGCGAAATAAAAAATATTTTTTCTGTGTTAATAATTCATTTTTTATGCTTTAAAATGATTCTGGTATTGCATAAATAATTTTCTGGGGTTGAAATTTTTATTGTAGACTTCTGAAATGTTTTACTATTTACTGGAATATTTTTTTCAGTTTATCAGTTTCTGGAATATTTATTTCTAATTTGATGTGTGTTTATTAGTTATTTAAAATTCCAGAAAATACCAAAAAATTTCAGAAAATTTCAGAAGTGATATAGTTTCTGTTATGGCATAATTTGAATATTAAATACAGCATATTGTTATTTATTTGCCTAGAGTTTATAATATGTTGTAATTAGAATAGCATGATTAATTGTTTTTTATTTTAATTCCTTTATTTAATGTAACATAGCATGTATTGATTGTGAATCTACATTATGATGTTATTGTATGGAATTAGAATATTTTATCATGTTTTTAGTCATGCCATAATCAGTGGGAGGTTATTCGGTTGAGAGAAATCTTTGTAGATTAACTCCCGTAAACCAATATTTTGCGCATAAATTAAATTAAATTTTAGATAATTGTCACCTGTGGCGCAAGAGATGATTACGAGCATAGTGGATTTTCGATCTTGCGACTTGTGTAATATTGTCACTATTTAATTTAGGTTTTTGCGGCAAAATTATATTATGCTAATCAAATTAATCCCAATGCGAATTTCTCTCTAAATTGACTTAGCTTATGGAAGTTAATTTGGTTGACCTAGACTTAGTAGAGATGTTCAAATGTGAACAATGTAATTCTATTATTTAGATGAGCAAAAGTCTTGGAGACTTTAGGTCAAACCTTAATTGAGCCAAAGTAAGGAAACATGACTCAAAGTCGCCGTGTTTTTGTTGCCTTGTTTGGCATAATAAAAATTAATGTGTGCGCTATGGTTAGCGGCACGCTACGTAGTTTTGGTTGGCGAGTTTTGAGGTTATGAAATTAGCAAGCCCTCAATAGATCTGTATATGATCTTGACTATTGAGCTGCGCGGATTGACTTTGTAAATTTGACTTGTAAATAATGTTACATCATTGGATGAAGTAACATTCAAAAGTCACGTCATCCAAGAAATGCGAGCTTAAATAAATTAGTCATTAAGTGTAAGACGAGTAGCCAGTATGAGCAGTGTTTTGCTCTCTACCCAATTATTGGGAGTGGATGGAGCAAAATTTCATGCACTATAATAATGTGCGTTGAAATATCACGCTAAGTGAAAAGATTAGCGCTTAGAAGCTGCAAAAATCTATTAACACTAGGTGAAAAGATTAGCGCTTAGTGGCTGCAAAATCTATTAGCATTGCCAACTTGTTTAAATCTGGACACTTATTGTTTCCACACTTGAGTGTGAAACATAAGGAGGGGCTTCTTTGTATGATTCCTTAGCTAGGCTAACGTTTTTGAATAACGTTTACCACTAAGCGCAAACGTTGCAGCATAGTAATGAAAAGGTCAAGGCCGACAAGGTTGTTATGATTCTAAGAATTTGACACATGGCTCGTGAGAGCATTGTGTTGAATTAGACTCTTTAGCCTAATTCGCGCTTAAGTTACTTCAAGAGCTGTCATAGTTGATAGCTTATTCTCTCCTTCTTGTGGATAGTAGAATTAATTGCAAGTAACTATGAAGCGAGAAATAGATATGGCAAGAGGAGTATCGTCATCTTTCAACTAGATGCATTAAAGTGTATGGAGAATAAAATTGACTTGAATGTGCAGGGGATTAGCACTTACTAGTTAAATTTGCGACTTAGGCGCACTTGATATCTCCATGACATCCTTTTATGATCTAGTGAATATGAATTAGTCCTGAGTCATTACTTAGTTGGGCCTAAACCTTTTAAACTTATCTTTGAGAACTCACACATTAAGATGATTGGAATTAGTTTATGACATTGGTCATGAACTGGTGGCTTATTATACTTAATCACATTAATGAGATGATGACACAATGGTTTGAGTAGGCCTTCTCGGGCCCACTCGCTTGTGACATCCTGCTCTCATATAAATGTGTAACTTTGTTCGCAATGGGTGCGCACAAGTAAGTAGGAAAGCTGTAGAAGGTCATTTGTATTGGCGCATTTAGTCCACTATATATTTTTTTTTTTTGTGACTAGATATGTGTAAGGGTATGATAGCTAAGCCTCAATCTCGACACATTTATAGATTACGATACGCATCTGAGTCAAGACTATTTGATCTCCCATAAGTCAGAAGTTTTGAGATGATTTTTGAAATTGCACATATGAGGTCGAGATCAATTAGATAAGAGCTTTTGTGCTTTTAGTTTTGACCAAGGTGGCGAGTATCTATTTGAGTTATTTTAGAAAACTCTGTGAAGAGAAATAGGGTGCTTAGAAAATTGATTATTCCTAATACTCAACAACACAATGGTGTAGTAGAGATAAGGAATTAAATATTGTTAATGTTAGGTGGATAATAGCACAAAATGTTTCCCAATTGGGAATTGCACTAGTTTGTTGCCTATATCCCTAACTAAGTGCCCTCCATATCAGATTTTACACTCCATTTGAGTAATGGGTTAGCAGAGAGCCATCTATGGGCGATCTGTAACCGTTAAGCAGCTTATCTTTATTTTACTTCTCATAAGATTGCGAAGTTAAGACCTAGGGTTCTATAGCGCATTATTGTATGCTGTCTTGTAAACACATAGGGTTGTGTGGCGCATTATTGTATGCGGTCATGTAAACCCTCCGGGTCATGTGCATATAAGTAAGCAGCTTTGTGGGTGTGTAACTGAGTCACATAAAGTTTTCTTAGTAAAGGTGACGTGAATAGAGTTTTTGGAACTCTATAAGATAGAGAATTCTAAGCATAGCGCTCTATGTAGCCTAGTTGAGAATGGAAAGAAATTTTCAATATCCTAGGGACAGTGGGAGCGATGTGCCTACTAATGGATCACTCCATTAGAGAAGAATTCTCTACATTCTTAGTTGCATGGTAGCAAATGTGAAAATTTTCCACGTCATCACTGGGTGATTGAGAAGGAAACATTCATAATTGCTCCGCAAGATGATACAGAGCCTAGGATAATGCCAAAGGCTCTAGTCCCCTGTTTTTAGAAAGTGGATTAATGTTGCGCAGTTTAAGACAAAAGTCTTTGAGGATTAACCATTTCTATAATTTGGTTGACTTTCCATTATGATGCGAAACTGTTCTAAAGTTATACGTAATTTGGATAGTCATTGTTGAGGCATAAGGCTCACTAGATACCGAAAAGTCACACCATTGAGGAAAGTGTAGACTATGAGAAGACTTCCTCCTGGGGAGTGAGGTTATTGTGATTTAGGCTATGATTGACATAAGTTCGGAACATTGATTTGTGGACATTGTGACCCAACTTTCTCGTTAGAGAATTGGATAAGTAGATCCCTAGGGATTTACCTTCTGTTTTTATGGTGAAAAGTTAGGAGCGCAAAAAGGTTGCTAGTTCCAATAAATCTTTTACAGCCTAAAACAGTTATCCAAATAATGGTTCTTAGATTTCGTCAAGCCATGATAGGCAAACGATGATTGTTGAAGACCACTGAGGCATGATCAATGGTCCAAAAGAAGTCTTTCCTTACTTAGTCATTATGAGCCAGGAATTTATAAGGATGTCGCCACCTAGGGTGGGCAGTCCTCTATTTTAGATATGATGGACATGGGTGATGTAATTTATATGCTCGGATGTACGATCTTTAGGGATTGTTTTGGGAAAATTCTCGGTTTGTCTTCGATGACTTACATAAGGAATATCCTAGAATAATTCTAGATGCAAAATTGCAAACCCATCGACTTACCTATCGGTAAAAGCCAGAGCCTTAGCTATTGAGTGTATCCTCGGATTGTCTTTGCGAGAAACAGATGACCTATATTCCTTGATCTTTTCTTTGTCGTGGGAGCCTAAAGTACGCTATGTGGGCGTATTCGGCATGATAAATGTTATCTTTGGTAAATGGTCAACTGAGTTGTTTAGACATTGACCTTGCTCATTAGACTGTGGATAAAATGCTTTACTAGTAGTATATTAATTTGCTCCTTGTAAGATTCAATGCGCTAGTTGGGCGCATCAAGAATGAACACAAATTGGTCACCAAAACATCTTTAGAGAGGTAATTGCACAATAGGTAGTGATCTTGAACCACTTCATGTGAGGCGCAAATGGTGGATTTCGTTGTATATGCTTATCGCAAGAGGTGCTGATAAGGCTTATGCTTGGAATCTATAATTGCGTAGACTGTGGTCGTTTTTTAGAAAAATCGATCACTTATTTGTTATGAAATGATGAGATGTTGACACTATTATGATTTGTGTCATAATGATTAGCAGATGACGATGTCAGCAGGCAAGATTGGCTCACTCACACGAGCAATCGCCCTTGGCGCTTAGGAGCGAGCAAGGATGAGACTAGTGGTTTATTTTTATTTTGGAGCCAAGAGAGGCTTAAAATTATCCATTATGTATGTCGCCTTGGTTACAACCAAGATGAGGTCGTGTTAAGGACCAAACATGGATGTTAGTACCCACTTTCCATGTTGTGCCTGTTATGATTAGCCAGATGCGAGATCTCATTTGGCGCCTAGAAGGCGAGCAAATAGAGAATTCGGGTTAGGCGCTAGAAAGCGACTAGACTAATATCTGTACGGTGTATCGAGTATGACGTCACTCTTTTGGAAGAGTTACTCCACCGTAACATGTATTCATACTACATGTGCTTGGCGACCGAGTAATGAGGTGAGAGAATGAATCCCTGTTTCCTCACCGTGTGAGTCTTACATGTCATTATTGATATGACTTTCATTTATGTACCCTTTTGTAACTTTTGACTATGTCATAAGGTAAGGGGTTGATGTTCTGCTACTTTGGTATGTTGCCTGCGGTCATGTATGATTCGGCCTTAAGGGACATCACTGGGAAAGCGGTCAATCCTAAACTAAATGGCATGAGGGCAAAGGGAAGATCATCTAGTATTACACCACTGATGTATATTCACTGCCGGCAACTCACATCGCTCTGTATGAGAAGCGGATTGAGTGTGAATATATTGCAAGAATTGAGAGGGTCAAACATGCTCTTTTTGAGGGATTAGAGATGTTTTTTGGACCGGTGTAATTAGATGGGTCTGGGGTATATGAGACACTATTTTTGTTCCTTTTGGGTTGATGTCTCTATGCTGGCTCATTTTGAGTTTCTAGTATAGAGCTCCCACATGCAGGTGTTCTCAGCAGTCGCACGGTGCATTGGCTAGTATGAGATTGTTCATTTTATGGGAGATTGAGATAGAGATGTGGCAGTGTCATGCCAACTCATGTGCGAGTGGGAGATGTTAGAAATTGGGCGCCCATGTGGCATGGCCCTTTGAACTTTTTGAACCTGAACCTTTTGAACCTTATCCATATAAGTTTGAATTTAAATTCAAAACTTATTTGGATAACCATTCAGGATATCTATATCTATCATATCAATAGATATGGATAGATAGATAGATAAATATTGGTTATATATCAGATTATATGGTTAATCTAATATATTGAATCAGATACGTATATCAGATACGTTATGGGGTTTTTACCTATAACCTTTTTTCCCAGACTCTCCACTCTCTCTGACTCTCTCCCAAAAACAACGATCAAAGCCATTTGCACTGTGATTTGTGTGGGTGATATTCACTATTGTAATATCACCCCATTGCTGGGTTGATTGACCAGATTCAGGAAGCACGTGATCTACCCACGAGATCCTTCAGAGTTCAGAAAAATTTCAGAAAGGTATGACCTTATTAATTTTTATTCCGCTGCGTTATAGTGCTTTATGATTTACAGATTTGAATGAGGAAAATTTGTTTGGTTATGAGTTTTGAAGAGAGTTTTGAATTGAGTTTGAAATTTTTGATGTAGCATATGATATTTGATTCAAAAACTTACAACTCATAACCAAACACACAATCCAAAATTCTATTCAAAGCTCATAAAAAATTTTAAAAAAAATTTTGAAAATATTTTTTTATTTAAAATATAAAAATAACAAGTGCCAAAAAAAAAAAAAAAAAAAAACTCTTCCAGTCAACCGGCCGAATGTCTAGGCGGATGATCGGGTAGACGAGTTTTCGAACGCGGGTGTGGAAATGATTTTTGAAAACTAAAACCAAATGTAGCATTCAAATAAGTGGGTGAAAAATTGATTACAAAACCCCACCAAACACAGCCTAAGATTTACTTGTTTTTTTTACTCAAAAGGTGTATATTGAGATTTTTTATTTTTATGTTTAAAAGATGTGTACAGAGAATATTTTCATATAATATTATGGATGTTAGTTGATGTCCATTATGGTCATTTTAGTTTAGGGTATAATTTTCATTAAAATAATATTTCATTAAGTGTGTGTATTGAGATAATTAGGTGTGTGAAAATAGAATTTCTCGTTAATGAATTAAGAGCATCTTTATCAAACTCGTTGTTTATTTAGGTTAGTTATTTTATACCCAAAAATTAGAAAATGCATCGAATCATTGCTCCATCAAACTCGGCAAGCCAATCGGGAAATTTTATCAAACCCAAATCCCTCGCTACAAATAACCAGCGGCAAAGGCTCGGCTATTGGACTGAAATCGGAAAGTTTTGAGCAACGGTACAATCTCTCTCTCGTCCTCCTAAATTTGAAATAATCAAGACTTTGGGTAGATTTTACACAGCACTGTTGTCAATCTTCTCTCTGTTTTACAGGTTGCTTTCTTCTTCGTTTACGTGTCTCTTGAATCTCCCAAATCCCTGTTTCAACCTCTCAACAGGCTTTCCAATTCTGGGTAATTCTCATACAAAAATCTCAATTAATTTTTGCATTGATTGATATATATATATATATGTATATGTATATGTGTATGCATATGCATATGTAAATGTGATAATAGATTAGTTTCTGTTTTAACTATTTGCTTCAAAATATGATGGTTTGAATTTCATTGGGTAATGTTTCAATTCTGCAAATTGGGTTTCTGATCTTTGTGGTTACAAGGGATTAAACCGTAAACCCAATACCGGAATGGTGGTTTTGTAACTCAAAACTTCTATTAGGCTATCCCTTTAAGATCAGAAGTGGCATACAACCTTCTAATCTCTACTCTCTAGATATCATAAACAAAGGAATCCCCTTAAATGAAGATGACAACCAAGCTCAAAAAGAGGATAAATAACAAATCTCATCCCTTAAAT
This sequence comes from Camellia granthamiana, assembly GCA_036172215.1. Classification (NCBI taxonomy): domain Eukaryota; kingdom Viridiplantae; phylum Streptophyta; class Magnoliopsida; order Ericales; family Theaceae; genus Camellia; species Camellia granthamiana. Next base: position 59,424,305 of record CM069912.1, read on the forward strand.
TTCCTAAATGTTCAGTGTTATTCTTGAAAGTTCTTGAATTTCTCTCCAACCAAATGATTCAAAGCATTGCACAAATAGTAGGCATGTTCACCATCTAGTCTGGATAATGTACAATGAGGCTGGCTTGTTATTTGTTTAATATCTAGTCAATCTGTATGTTTGATTTCTATTAGTGTGTTTCATGACGGAAGATTAGGCATCTCACTTAAAACAGTAAATGCACTGACAAGAAGTTAATTCTGACATCCATTGACTATCATATTAGGTTTCAGTTAAGTGAGTTTGATGAATCTGGGATTGAAGATGAGGCCATGTGTTCAATAACTAATGCATTTTTTCAGGAATGAAAATTAACCACATTTTATTATGATGATGCATATTGAAGACTGCTAGGATATTAGAATATTTTCATTTTCAGTTGGCCATGGACAAGTAACTGAGGCATTGAGATTTTAAAATGTTTGACAAACTTACTTCTTGGGGAAATGCTACAATGTGCACCCCTGAAAAGGTTCACATCGTAAGACAAGTTGTGATTTTTGTGGTGAAAGTTACGATTTTTGTGTCTGTTGGAAGTTACGATTTTTCTAATAAAAGTTATGAATGGCGAAATTATGGTGTGTGCACACCTAAAGTTATGGATGGCAAAGTTATGTTTTTTTGTTGTAAAAGACATTACCTTTTGTGATGATCAAAAACTTATATTTTTTGTGATGAGTAAAATATTTTACTTTTTGTGATAGAAGATATATTTTTTTTATAAGGTGCATACCATAAGCACCCTTTTTGAGGTGTACATGGTAGCATTTACCTCTTGGGGAAATGTTATCTTATCTTAGAATCTTTTAGATTGTTTTAAGCTCAAGAGCTTCTCTTTTTCTCTTGATAAGGGAGACAAATAAATTTTAGAAGAGTTATGTAGAGTTATTAACACAAGTCATTTATTTGTAGTGTTTACTTATCAAAACCTTATGTAGTAAGTATAATTTAGTTGTAGTGTCTTTTAAATGAATATTGTGCTGCATACAGCCATAGTACTGGAAGCTTCCATTTACTTGTCATTTAATGATGCTAGCTAATGCATAATACTTATTTTGCTTACTCTTGCTAGTCAATGGACATATCTTAGCACATAAAGTTTGAACCATATGTAGTGATGCTTGCTGGCTATGCAAATTGCTGTGGTTCTATTACAATCTTGTGGGAGAAACTGTTAAAAGGTTTTGTGAAATAGAATTCCGGATGTATTTATGAAATCAGATTACCTTTCCATTAGGTGTGTGGGAATTGGGAGTACATGGGAAATTTATACTTAAAAGGTTAGAGATTTGAGAGATGCTGGGGAGTTGTTTATTTATTTAAATTGTTTATAATAAAAATGGAGTATTGCTTTTGGTATATAATGGAAAAGAATTAGATCATGAAGGACCTTAGGAAGAGTTGGAACAGCGGGTGCATCCATAGAAAGATGGATAATTGAGGTTAGAAAATTATCACAAGAAAAGAAAATTTAAACAAAATTTTAAAAATTATAACAAAAAATATCAAAAGTAGTGGTGTAATGGAAGATACTATGCAAATATTGTTCTTTATGGCTGTTACAGGCTGTTATAGTAGCATTATGGTTGTGATTGTTTTTTTTTTCTTTTTTCTTTTTTTTGTAATCAATAATTAGTGTCGTAACGATAATGGAGCCTGGAAATCTCGTTATGTAATTTATAAGGACCATTTTTTAAGACTATGGTTACACTGATAAAAATTTATGCATGGATTCTACTGATCGATGATCCCGAAGGATAGAGACAAGAAGAGAGAGAGAGGGGGGTGGGGAGGATGAAGAGGATATCACTCTAAAAAGTGAGCAGGATGAAGTAAATACTGCTTTTCTGTTGGTTCTTTGATGAGTAAATCATGCCCAATTGGTTCATTGTTTGAATGATGTACTTTTTTAATTAAGGGAGCATTTAATGGAAGGCCAACTGTGATTATGTTCAGCTGGAAGATGGTCATGCTTTTTTTGGATATAGTCTTTCGGCAACAACTTGATGATTGGGAATTGGAGTTATTGTTTGGCCTTGTTGGGCCATATGCCATATGCTTGGTAGATGGTGGTGATGCAGTGTGATGGTCTAAGAATAATTCTGGCATCTTTAGTGTAACTGTGAAGTCATATTATGAGGTGCTTTTGGGCCGTACGGGGTTTCCTTGGAGGGCAGTTCAAGGCACTAGAACTCCTTCAAATATTTTATTTCATTTTGGTTTGGTGTGCTACTCATGACAAAATACTTTCCATTGATAACTTGATCAGGAGGAAGGGGCATGTTAATTGGTGTTGTATATGCAAGCATGCATAGGAAACAGTTGGAGGGCGGTGTGGGGCATTGGAGCCCCTTCAAAAATAGTTTTTTTATTTTTTTTTGTTGGTTTGGTGTGTGGTTCTCGCAGATTAGCTTTTTTCACTTCTTCCAATGTACATTGTAAATTGAAGCATCATTCACCATTGCAATGTAATAATCATTTCATAGGATGGATTCTCAGACACCAACGGATGCGTACTTCACCAATCTATTACAAGGGGGATCCAACCTTTTAGGTGAATTTATGATGAAATCTCCAAATCAAATGGGTCAATGTTCAAGCCAACATGGTGAAGTAGCTGGGCAAGAGTCTCCATTGTCACCCCAAATAGAATCCACCACAAAGAAATCACAACGTGGTGGCAACTTTAGTACAGAAGAAGACAATCTCCTTGTATCGGCATGGCTCAATACAAGTTTGGATGCAATACACGGAAATGAGCAGAAGCACAAGACATATTGGAATAGAGTTTGGGAGTATTTCCACAAGTACAAGACTTTTACTTCTGAACGTAATCAGAATTCTTTAATGAATCGGTGGTCAACTATTCAACTTGGAACCAATAAATTATGTAGGGATATTGAATGGGATAATGGAAGACAAAAAGAAAGCAAATGACAAGAAAATGGAAATCCTTGAGAAAGCGTGTTTTCAAGAGCAAGAGCAGAATCGTATTAACCAAGAGCTTGAGCAAGAGAGAATTCGAATTATGAAAGAGGAAATCCAAGAGCGATTTCGTATTAAACAAGAAAAGATTCGAGCAGAACAATTGAAAGAAGATGAGAGAATTATAATGATGGATACAAATGGTTTGTCTCCAATGCAACAACAATATTATCTTCACCGCCAAATGGAAATTCTTGAAAGTCAAAGGAGTAGTAAATAGTTATTTTTTATTGGAATATATTTTTCTATGTAAACATATCATGTTTTTGTTGAACAATGCCATGGTTTAGTGCACTTTTTTTTGTTAAGTATTGATTTACATTGTTACGAAAATGAATAAATGACTGCTTAGGGGCATCTATATTCTAGATTATATAAGTATCTTCGTGTACCTAGGTTTATTTTTTCTCATTATCTGTTCATTGGTTGAAGTATCTTGCTCTGCTTCAGATTCTGTTTCATCTTCCTCTACTGTCTATTTGTTCTGCTGCTGGACAGATTCTGTTGAACAATGTTTATAACAGATCAATGCTGGACAGATTCTGTTCAACAAGGTAAATAACAGATTCTGCTGAGGATGCTTCATTTGAAGAAGCCAAAGCTACTGGGTTTGGCTAGGTTTGTTGTGTTGTTTCTGTGTACATAAGTGTTTATAGTTCTGAATTTCTTGATTCTGTACATGGGTATTGCTTAGATTCTTTCATTTTCTATTCAGATTTGGATTTATGATATTACAAGTTTGATATTTGCTGCATATATACACATATATTATGTTATGCAAGTGTGAACATGAGAAAATAAATCCATCGTAGTTTCGTAGTTTCTAATACAGCAAGAAAATTGTCATTTGAAGGATTTGACTAATACAGCCTTGTATTTGACTAATCTGTTAACTGCTGGGCAACAGTCTGTTAAAAATAAATCCATCGTAGTTTCGTAGTTTCTTTGTATTTGACTAATCTGTTAAAAATTAAAAAAACATATGGCTGGGCAACAGTCTTAATTGCTGTCATCAAGTTTAGGGCATAATGAGTGAACTATACAGAGAAGGAGAATTGATGGTTTGATTTTAAAATCTTCTTTCCTTGCCTTTGGAATGTATATTGTTCTGTGGCATTCTGGTTGTTCTGCTGTTGCACTCTGTTCTGTTGGTTGGGAGCATGGTCACAACAACAACTGGGAGCATACATCAGCTGCAGCTGCTGGTGTGAGGGTGTTACCTGCAGCTGGGAGCATACATCAGCTGCAGCTGCTGGTTTAAGGGTGCTACCTGCTGGCAGCATACCTTGGGTGTGGTTGGATGCTTCAATTATTGGTTAATGTTTTTTTTCTACTGAATTTATTGCTTAAAAAAATTATTGATTGACAAAATCTATGTGCAATATCTCTTTTGAGTTTGGAAAATAAAAGCAAGGAGACTAATCATGTAGTTTCACTATTTGTTATATAAACAAAATCTAATAGTTGCCAAAGTTGCTCTCTTTAATAGATCAGTTACCGTTGTTTGTGCGCCTAATCGGCATGAAAATGGCCGGTTAAGAAGTTCTAGAAATTTATACCGGTGCTGTTTGGCAGATGAGACAGACTTTTCATTGTCTAAAACCTAAGCAATTCATTGAACTATCTTAGGCCAGGGGGTCTGCATCATTTGTTTCTGTTGCAGGTGCAGAGACTCATAAGCATTTGTCATGGGACTGAGGCAATGGCATTGCCAATCAATGAGTTTGTTTTTGTGCTGGTTTGTTGAATTGAGTTGACATTGCTTTGGACTGTTTCAATTTTGCAGTTAAAATGAGTCTCTTTTGATTTCATGTGCATTTATAAGCATCCTGGGTTAAAGAAAATAAACACGTAATGTTAAAGAAAACTGGTTGAGGTGGATGAAAATTAAAGAGGAATGATCTTATTTATATTGAAAAAATATGACCGTTACAAAATTATCTATTTAAAAAATATAACCGTTGCAAAAATATGCATTTGAAAATATGACCGTTATAGAAGTTTCTATTTAAAAAATATAGTCGTTGCAAAAGTACCTATTTGAAAATATGACCGTTATTACAAAAGTTTCAATTTAAAAAATATGACCGTTAAGTGTCCATTTGAAAAATAGAATTTTTTTGAAAAAATAAATAAATAATAAATAAGGAATATTTAAATTGAATGGAGAAAGAAATGGAGAGTTTGTTGGAGCATGACAAAAAAAATAAGGTTAGCTAAAATAGAAAAGTAGGTTTTTAGCTACAATTTGACTAAACATTTAGCTACTTTGATAAAGATGCTCTAACAACCCAAAGGATAAATTACACTTTCACCCCCCTATAGTGTCACTATTCTCTTACTTTGGTCCTTAATTAAAAGATTCTCTTACTTTGTCTTTAAACTATCAATTTTTTTATTTTTTTAATTTTTGGTCCAAATTCTAACAATCGCTATACTTTGTGACAAAAATAGAGTAAATTATATTCTTTATCCCCTAAAGCAAAGGCATTTTCCCGGGTGGACCATACATTTTTTTTTTTTTCTGACTTTGGTTCCTAATCCCAAAAATGATCTGACCAAAAAAAAAAAAAAAAAATAGTTTCTCTGGATCACAACTTGTCACGTAAGATGTTATTTCGCAACATTTAAATTTTCACTTTTTTTACTTTCTCATCCTCTTACCTCTTTTATGCATTTCTCACCTCACTTCCACTAGAATGAGGGGTTACTACTGTGCCTTTGTTGTGTCTCAATTTGAGAGTTATTATGGGTTTATTTTTATGATTCAAATCGTTCATTTTATACGGTTCATTGAGTACTTCATGCCTAATAAAATTATATTAATCAGATATCAATAATTATATAATCGAATTACATTTATCAAAAAAAAAAAATAAACAATAAGTTTTTCTTTTGAGAAATAACATAAAAAATATACAATCCGATCACATAGTTATTGATATCCGATGAATATAATTTTTGATTGGCATAAAAGGTACTCAACGAACCCTATAAAATGAACGATTCAAATTATAAAAATAAATCCATAATAACCCTCAAATGCACAGCAGTAACCCCGATCCCCTTCCACTATTGATCACCTCCATTTCCTCACCGTTCTTCCCTTTTCTTTTTCAATTCATCACTTGATCTCTTCCATTAGTCTCCAAATTTTTTATTTGCAACCTCTTGATTTCTCGAATAACGCACATTCACTGTAATTTTTCATTTTCTTCCATCTAATATAAGGGTACTGTTATGGTGTGCAACTTACGCCTTACACTTACGCCTTTCTGTGTTCAGTCCTGCTTTTTGTTTTCACCTTCCACTTACACTTTTTGTGTAAGTGGCACATGGTGTGCAACCTTGAGGGTTGCACACTTAAGAAAAGTCCCTAATATAAAGTTGGATATTGAGATTAGGGGGGTTTTAAGGATGGGGATGATTTTGAGATTATGTTAGGTTTGTATTTATGAACTAAAGTGGAAAATTTTATTTTATTTTAAAGATCAAAATGAGAAAATTTAATTTTTAAAGGACTAAAATAAAAAAACTTAAGTTTTGAAATTCTTAAATTGCCTCTTAACCATGATGAGATTTTTTATTTGGACCAAGGTGGGGAACTATAAATAGTTCAGGGACCAAAGTGGAAGAATATTTTTTTCAAGGATCAAAGTGAGAAATAACCCTTGCTTTAGAGGTGAAAGTGTAATTTACCCAAACAAAAATAAACAAGAATTATCTAACATACTTTAAACAAAACATTAGATCTAGGGGTGTAAAAATGACCCGTGGCCCGTAGGCATGTCACGACCTAAACCCATCCCTATAGGTTTAGCATCGTAACCGACCAATGATCTTGAGATTTCCGAAGGCCTCTAAAACAGATACACAAAATAAAAGAGCAAGTGGAAGCAAATAATAAAGTACAAAATAAAGAGCTAACGGAAGCAAATAGCAAAGTACAAAATAAACCCGTCCCTATAGGTTTAGCATCGTAACTGACCAATAATCCTGGGATTACCAAAGACCTTTGAACAGATAAACAAAATAAAGGGGCTAGCAGAAGCAAATAGCAAAGTACAATGTCCATCGCACTGTGCAGACGTATATGAGACAGAAAATTTAAACTTATAATCATATTCATATAGGACATCATACACGTTGCATCCCATGTACAGATAAACAAAAGGGACTTAGCCCTATTTAGAGAGTATATATCAGTCTTGTTTAATAAAAGAAAGAAAAGATAAAGGCAGACATCACGTGCACTAAACTTGACCACTGAAACACTTGGGAACCTCCTTAAAAGGCACAGTGGTTGGCTTGACAAAACAGAACTCCAGGCTAGCAACTTAGGTCTAGTCCCTCGCCTAATCACCTACACATATAAATAATACAGTGAGTTTGAGCCCAGTGAATGACAACAAAGTAAAGGTTTTATGAATGATGTCTATCAGGGATTCAGAAATCAGAGTTTATATCAGAAACAGATTCAGATTCAAATTCACATACTTATACGGATTTCATAAACAGTTATATGTGGTACATCCATTAGCTACAGATCACTTGGTCGTAAAGACCCATATTCACTTGAGATGATCACAAGGACCCACTTTCACTTGAGATGGTCATAATGACCCATTTTCACTTAAGATGGTCATTTAGATGACTCACTTTAACTTTCACTTGATAAAGACGGATATGCATAACTAGTTCCACAAATGGAACCCACTTAAAACCTTGGTACCAGGTTACATATATCACATGAATACTTGATGCTAAGGATGCCATGAATACATTTCAGAAAACTGGACAATCATTCATGATTCACATATACCATTTCAAAAAACAAATCATATCATATTGTTCAGAAAATACTTAAATTCAAACATAGCTTTACAAACTCGTTACTCATAGATAGCTCCAGAGGTAGAACAGATCACTTGAACAAAACAGATCGATCAGCGGGTGTTAACACGTGACCTACAAACACATGACAGATACACTTGAACATACGTGTCACTGGAGCTAAACTTATTATTCTTCTTTCTTAACGTGTGTTTCTAACTCTTATCCTCATTATAATAGCTTAATCATGGCCTAGGAATGCCTAGGATTCAATAAGAATGCAAACGTGTACTTTGAAAACACTTGCAAAATTTTAGAAAACAGGAGCAACTTTGGCCGCTCGAGCAATTTGCAAAGTCTTCAAAAGTACTAGATGCTCAATTCTCACGCTCGACAGTCGCTCGAGCCAAGTACTGAGAAAAAAGATGTTCGCTCGAGCCACCGTGCAATTGCCTGCAAAACTACTGGGAGCTTGCAATGTTGGCTCGAGCCACCACTTGGTCGCTCGAGCCATCTGTGAAATTCTGGGTTTTTAAAACATGAAGTTTGAGCTCTAAACACAAATTTAAAGGCAAAACTCATGCATAGCTCATTCTTTAAGATTGAAAACTCTTCAATAAGCATAACTACATGATTATTTACAAACCCTTTGCTCAAAACTCATCAATTTAGCCAAATTAAGTTCAAAACTTTCATGCATATGAAAACTTACAAACTCTTTTCTTCAACTCCATGGTTTGAGCAAAATTAAGCTCAAAAGCTCCATGCATGTAAAGGATCCCTTTTCAAAACATGGTTTTAAGAAGTAAAACATGATGAATGAAACATGCGTGTTTCAATTACTCACAATTTCAACATGAATGTTCAAAATCAAACTCAACATGGCAAAACTCTTCACATTTATGCATGCATGTAGAAATCTTTTCCAAATTATTTTTCTTAACTTTCAAATAATGGAAATTAACTTCAAAACAACTCAATTCTTGAATACATGTATAAAATAATTTCAAAACTCAACTTAGACAACATATTCATGATCAAAAGCAAAGAATCATGACAAAATCATTCATGCATGTAAGACTTCTTCATCTACTTGGCATTCTTTAACTAAATACATGCAAATGATCTCATATAATTCATGATTTCAACTCTAAATCCTATAATCTTCAAGAATTAAGGATTAGATTCTCACATAGAGTCTTCAATTTCTTGAACAATCTAGATGAACTCTAGCAAAACCTTGAAAATTTCCTTCAATCTCTACACTTTCTCTCTCTAAAATGGAGTCTCTCTCTCTCTAGAAGTCTATCTCAGATTTTTGCACTAAGGAATTAAGAAAATGAGCTCAAGGCTCAATATATATATAGCTAGAGTGGCTTATTACAATAATTAGAATATTAGGTTAGCCAAACACAACTGTAGACGTCCCCGAACGCCCCGGGAGGATGAGTCCCGTTCTGTTCATTTTGGGCTCATTACAGTTCGGACTCAAATTGTCACGGTTCTCAATCTGAACCAAAAAGTCCAAATCCAGCAAATCGTTTTGAGAAAACAGATTTTTGAAAGAAGTGCCAAACATGGACTGCTTTGCCAGATACAGAGTCGCCACCTAAATATTTTATTTTGGAAAATTTAGGAAACCCTGACTCGTGCCTAAGGCCACGTGTCCGTCATCACCAAAGTTGCCTCGGCTCGGGAACTTGGGTACGATTGGGGAAGGTCACTTCGTGAGCACCCCTGCTCGCCCGATCAAAGATCGGCCTCTACTAACCATGATATCTAGTTTTGAAAACATTATGCGTTCTTATTCTGGTTATTAGCCTAGATTTACTATGTGATGCGCACAGCATACAAGTATAGACTGGGTCGCCTGAATTGGAACAAAACATTTCCTGTTTGTTTTAGAAAGTGGTTTGCTACTCGCAAGTAGGCTTAAAATGCAGATTTTGCCACCCTTAGGTGGGCTTTAGAAAAGATGGTTTTGCCACTAGCTAGTGGGCTTAAAACTCACAGTCAATGCATTACTCCAATTTAGATAATCCAACCTTCATCCACAGGCATTCAGGCAGGTATATCACATAAGCATATAGCCTCATGGTAAGCATGCTATCATGGCAGTCATTCACACGCATGCAAGGATGCTAAACCATAACCACTTACCGAGTACTTCAAGCCAAAGAAAGAAGCTAATTAGAAATCAATGCATGATCCTAACTATGCAGAAATGCCTAATGTAACACATGCAAAATGCAACTATAGCAGGCTCGGCTATTCTAAAGATGGCATTTGAAATGCTACAATTAACAAATATTTAACTCGGAATTGAAATACAATGCAGTTAGTATGATGCGCCGAGCCCGGTGCATGCAAAACAGATGAATGAATGCAAACATGCTATCATACTGTATGCTAATTGAAACATGCCTTAATCTAACCATCATAAGCTGGTAAATAAAAGGGAGGAAGACGTGGGGTTGGAAGACATACATCATACATACGCACACTTATTACAACATTGCCCTCGCGCGGAGGGTCCGAATAAATAATACAGTCCCAAATAAATAATACAGTCCGAATAAGTACAAAACCCTAATTAATTAACAAATTAATCTAGGAAAGCGGATAAATTAGCATGCAAGCTATGGACAACCTCAGCTCTGTTCCGGATGATGAATGATGCATGCTTGAGTTGCCTTGTGCGGAAATCCATTGCGATGCCCCGATTAGCCTCTGTTTACAATTAAGCCCGAAATATTGCGCGAAGCTCCAAAAGACTGCCGGTTTCTGATTTGCTGCAACAGAGAGCAAGAAAGGGGCATGGCAAAGTATTTTCACATATGTATGCACACTTCGATCCTCGTGCCACCAATCACGCATCTCGATGCATGATGGCCGAGGAGTCGAATTGCACGACTCAATATGAAATGAATGCACATATAAACACAACAAGACCGAGACTCCATTATGGTTAATCTGGAGTGTCGGCGACCGGGAATTGAGACACGTTCCGTCACTTGGAGTACGAAACGTCCCTCGTTTCCCGTGTTTGGGCTAACTCCCATCCCAAACACGATGCAATATGCATGACATGCATGAATGAAATTCTAACATGCAACCTAGCATACACAATGCTATGAAATGGCATACACAATGCTCGATGTAACATGGCATACACAATGCTCTAACATACAACCTAGCATACGCAATGCTATGAAATGGAATGGCACAATGCACGATGGACTTACACCAATATGAGTGGACCTCAGCCACACTCACATCAGTAGCCATGAGATGAAAATGAGACAACCGAAATGCGTGCACACATGCACGCAAACCGAGGACCGAACCTAAGGCACCAAATGCCACTCTAACAAGGCATGGCAAGGCATGAAATATGGCATACAGACATGCAAATTTCAGCACTGAAACATGATGCAAAATGATCTCGAATCATGGATATATGTCATACAATGCATGGAATGGTCCCGAAACTCAAAACTAGGCACATGTATTGAACCACAAGTATGCAAAGCGAGCATTTTTTGACTATGAAGCATAAAGACAGAGCCAAGGCAGTCCCAAAACATGCACATTACTAGTTTATAGCATGGTCAAAAGATGTTAACATGATGGGCTAAATCAGCATACAAAATTAGCTAGTAAGCATGGGTTACATGACATGTATGTGAAGCGTGTGAGATCTCATCAAACCAGCAAAAATCAGTGAAGAAAACATGTGAAAATATGCCCACATAATCACTGAAATGCAGCCAACATGTGCAAAAATGATGAGCTCCTTTAGAGGGCCATGCAAGGAGTTATTAAGCACATACAAGATAGACATGTAACATGACAAGACCACCTCTGGAAATGGAATATGAAAGCCCTAAAACTCACAAAATGGGCCCTGAAATCAGTCTCGGAAACATGAAAAGAGAGGCCTCTTTGAAAGGCCTTGAATGAGATTTCTCTATACATGCAACATAGACATAAAATATGGCCAAAAGGGCCTTGGACAAAGCCAAGGCAGACCTTAAAACCCCCAGAATGAGGCCTAGAAAGTGACTTCAATGCATGCAAAATGGGGGTCCTTTGGAAGGCCAAGAAGGCCACCAAACAAGACAAGGAGAGAGGGGGTCACCCCCCTCTGATTTTGGCCTTCAAGAATACACCTAAGCCACTGAAAATCCACTAGATTTCAATGACTAAGAGGCCAAACCATGGCCAATGCAAGTGCTCTAATGCATAGCCCTAATCATGAAGGAATGAAGCATGCATAGGGGGAAGATGACCCCAAACAGAGAAGAGACCTTAAACAAACTCAAAGAGGAGGCCAAAACAAGACTTTTTCCAGTTTATATCAAGCCTCAAAAATATTCACAAGTAGGGCTAAAACATGACACAAAAATAACCCTCAAAGAGAGATTGAGGGCAAGGGGCAGAAGATGGCCTCAAACAGTATAGAGCCCTTGAACAAAGTTGAAGAGGGGCTCAAAATAAGACACTTTACAGTTTGGCTCGAAGCCTGGAAATGGTCACAAATAAAGCTATTATATTATGCAAGATAAGCCCTAAAAGAGAGATAAAGCACAAAGGGGGAGTAGAAGACCTCAAACATAAAAAATTTCTGATCAAACATGAAGATAAGCTCAAAATAAGACTATTTTTAGTTCAGGTCGAAGCCTAAAAATGCTTGAAAATAAGGCTAATCAATCATGCAAAATAGGGCAAGAAAAGGGGAAATAGGGACTCACCCTTGATGAGCAGATTTCCAGCAGCTTTTGGTCCAAGATTCTGAGCTTTGAACCTCTGCAAATGGCCTCCCAGTTGCTGGAATGGAGTGTGGAGGTGGTAGGCTATGAGTTGGTGTGTAAATGGTGCAAGGTCAAGGGTGTTTTGAAGCTTGGATGAGAGAGATATGAAGGATTGTATACCAATGCCCCAGCTGATTTTCTAACACTTAGAAATGAAGCTCAAGTGTTGGCCTTATATAGGAGAGAAGCCAAAAAAAAAAGGGGGAAAACCCAATTCAAATGGCCCTCCAAAAGGATAGACCCTCGGACAGAGGGTCTGGTGCAAAACAGCTGGCACAGCTGGAATGCACCAAGAGGGACAAAAATGGCTGGCCAGGTTCAAAAGGGCCAGGTGGCTGGCCGGCCACCTCCCCTGGTCGGCCGACCAGGGGTCAAAGGGGTCAACAAGAATTACTGGTCGGCCACCCCAAAAAGGTGGCCTCCCAGATGAGTGCAACACAGCTGTATGGTCAAAACCTAGAAAATGTGAACCAGGAAGAGAAAAACCAGCTTTCTAGAGGGGTTCAAAAGGGTCAAGAACAATTACTGGTCGGCCTACCCATATTGGTGGCCTCCCAGGTGTGTACAACACAATGATGTGGTGGAAAATCAGAAAAAGTGGCCCGGGAGTGGAAAAAACTAGCTTCTTAGTGAAGAAAATGGGCGATGAAGAGCGATGAAGAAATAAAACTGGTTTTTTAGAAAAATTGCTGGTCTCCCACCCTCCTACAACCTTTCTAACAATGAAAATAAGGTCCCTGCCAAAAATGGACCAAGACTGATGCAAAACGAAGGTTCGGGGGCCGAAACACGCAGTTTGGGGCCCCGAAAACAGGCTGTTAGGCACCGGAAGTGGCGTTCGACCACGGAGTTGGTCTCTCGGGCCACAGTGTCCCTCAAAAGGGAGGAAACAAGGTGTGTGCCAAAAACCAGAGCAAACGGAGGTAGTTAAGCGATCCCGAACTGAGGCACACAGCCAACGGCTTTGAAAACCGGAAACCGGGCTCCAAACGGGAAAAATGGCCTACGACCATGAAACGTAGCCTACGGCCACTGAGAGATGATCTACGAGACCTCTCCCTCCCTTCGGGAAGAGAAAACAAAGAAAACAGGGCCTGGTTCGCAAATCGAGGCAAAGCACAAAAGAGTCCGGAAGTCCGGAGGCAAGGCTCGCAGCCGTGACTCCGCAATCTCAGAACGAGCACAATATGCAACATCACCAAGCGCTCAATCGGTGACGTCTGAGTCTTAAGGTCGGTCAAAAATGGGGTGTCTACAGTTGCCCCTCTTTGACAGAACTCGGAAGTCAAGGAGTGACGGGAGTGAATGTCAAAGCCCAGAGACGACGCATTTTTGACAAGGCCGAAGACTTAGACAAACAGGCGAGACGAACAGAAAGATGTGCCCGCAGCATGCCCGCAGGCAGGGGGAAAAATGCAAAGCGATATGTACAAAGCCGGATGTAACTCAATGATCATGCGAATCAACAAGCTGTAATGAAGCAAATATTCACAATAGATGCAACAGTTTTAAGCAAGAATGCAAAGTAAAACTACATTTCATGCAGTTAAAATGCGAAGAATTATTCAATTCTCGCCACGTCTCACACGGAGAAGATACAATACCTACACGGTTCATCTGGTCCCACCAGCCTCAAATGAACCGTACATACAATATCGTGCCTGCAAAAGAAAGAAACTCAACAAGTACAACATAGTTAGCAACATATGTTCGAAGTGATATCGAATGCAGACAAACACGGTGTCGATGGGTGAGTGCCTTGCAATGCGAGAGGAAACGCGCGTGACAATGCAAGTTTAAGCATGGGGGTATGACAATACCCGTGAAACGTGCACAACAGTGCAAGTGGTGTGCATGAGAATGCAGGTGATGTGCACAACAATGTAGAACAAGTGTAAACTCGAATGCATGTTTGTCACAAAATGACGAGCAAAAAAAAATGCAGGTTTTTTGACGAGGGCGGCTCGATCGCGACTTCTGGTTTACCTCCCGGAGGGGTCGCGATGTATTCAAAAAGGATACATCTTGATTTTGATGAGTAACGATGAAGCATGCATCGAAAGTTGGAGTTGAAGTTCCCGCGGATAGATTTCGCGATGAAAAGTGTACTTTCTTTGTACTTTCTCAGGTGCCGGGGACTCCAATCATCACCAAAATTTGCAGAGACCTTGGAGACCACCTTTTGAATGCTGCCGACCATGTTTGGTCCAAAGGGGAGGCCACCGACCAAGTTTGAGGGAGAGGGGTGGTCGGCCTGCCAGAAAAGGTGGCCGGCCGACCACCTAACCCAAATCCGGGGCAGTTTGGTCCTTTTGCTCTCATTACTTTAAATCCACTCGGCCAAACACCTTTTTCTCACAACTCTAACTCTGAAATCAGTCCCTCTACCTTCCTAGAGCATTTTCTCTCTTAGATCTGCGCTCCATACGCGTTTTCCAACGCCCCACGCAAGGTTGTTTCGTGGAATCTTTTGGTTTTTCAAACACTTTGAACCAATTAAATTTTGATTTCGGTGCTTCTTTTCCCATTTTTTGCCACTTGAGGTGAGTTTGTCTCAACATTTGGAAGATTTTCTCGGGAGTTGACTTTTTCATTTCCCGAGAGTTGACTTTTGTTGACTTTTTCCAATTTTGGCTCATTTTGCTCCATTTTGCTACTTTTTGCAGATTTTTCAAAATGGCCCGGTCACTTTCCTCAAGGTGGAGGTCCTCCAGGCGCCGGAGATGATCCAGATATTATGGCTCTGCCTCCGAGGGTTCGACCATTTATTCCTGAGAGGTACGACCCTCCGACACATGTCCTCCCTTAGGCAGTTTTTTATCATTTTACTAATTTCGATGATCGAGCACCGGCGGATCTTTTATTGCGGGAGCCGGAAGTCCCACCTCTCCCATTAGGCACAGGAGGTATGTTCCTCGCTTTCACATTTTCTGCGATGTAACCTGCATTTTCCATGCATTCCATGCTATGTTTGTTTATTTGCTCATCTTAGCACACAGCTCGTTCTGAACATTTAGCCTATGACATAGTGTTCCGTTTGCATTTTGAACACACAGCTCAATCACTTGAATTTCTGAACACGCAGCCTATAAATTGATTGTGAACATGTAGCACACACTTGTTGAAAGTCAAACACACAGCCCAAACTTCGAATTTTCTGAACACGTAGCTCGAATTTGAGGTGAACACACAGCGCACACTCGTCGAGAGTTGAACACGCAGCCCAAACACTTGAATTCTGAACACACGACTCATTGTCGAGGTGAACACACAGCACACACTGATTGAGAGTTGAACACGCAGCCCAAACACTTGAATTCTGAAACACCACGGGTCATTGTTGAGGTGAACTCACAGCACACACTGATTGAGAGTTGAACACGCAGCCCAAACACTTGAATTCTGAACACACGGCTCATTGTTGAGGTGAACACACAGCACACACTGATTGAGAGTTGAACACGCAGCCCAAACACTTGATGTCGAACACACAGCTCATTGTTGAGGTGAACACACAGCACACACTTTGTAGAAGGTTGAACACGCAACCCAAACACTTGATGTCGAACACACGGCTCGTTGTTGAGGTGAACACACAGCACACACTGATTGAGAGTTGAACACGCAGCCCAAACACTTGAATTCTGAACATAACGGCTCATTGTTGAGGTGAAACACACAGCACACACTTTGTAGAAGGTTGAACACGCAGCCCAAACACTTGATGTCGAACACACAGC
The DNA here is from genome assembly GCA_036172215.1 of Camellia granthamiana. NCBI lineage: Eukaryota > Viridiplantae > Streptophyta > Magnoliopsida > Ericales > Theaceae > Camellia > Camellia granthamiana. The sequence goes on from CM069912.1 coordinate 59,440,716, forward strand.
TCGTTGTTGAGGTGAACACATAGCACACACACTGATTGAGAGTTGAACACGCAGCCCAAACAATTGAATTCTGAACACACGGCTTCATACTTTGAATTTTCTAAACACACAGCCCAGATTCTGTATCTGATTTGATTTTGCACACAGCTCATACATTTCATTTGCACGTAGTTTATTCATTTCATTTGCACGCAGCTTACACATTTCATTTTGAAACTGGATACATGTATTTATTTTGAATGCAAGTGACCTCTCGTGTTACGCGAGGATACGGCTCCATTGTGGCGAGAGAGTGGTACGCAGAGCTTTCCGGAGGTTGTCCAGGATTCGGTTGACTTGGCAGGGTTTGGGCCCTTCTGCACTGGGATATCTCGCTGTCTTGCTAGTAGGACGCTGATGGGTGCCTTGGTAGAGAGATGGTGGGACACCACCAACTCCTTCCATTTCTCTACTACTGGGGGACATGACTATGACCCCGTTTGACTTCGCTGTATTGACCGGCCTTGATGTGGGAGGCTGGGCAATCCCATATGACGAGGACATGGGCCAGTGGGAGAGGCCGCCTGGATGTACTTATTGGGAGCTCGCGCCCGCCAGTTGACAGATCTTCGGGCAGAGTCCGATATACCTGGTTTTCTTCGCATTTCAGGAGGGTGGAGATGGAGCCTGAGACTTCTGAGGAGGTAGCAACGTACACCCGCGGATTTCTGATGTTCCTCTTCGGGATCACTCTGTTTGCCGATAGGGGGAACACTGTCGGGCTCTATCTGTTGAGTGCTCTAGTGGACCTATCACAGGTCAGCCGATATGATTGGGGTGGCGCTAGCCTGGCTACTCTCTATTGCTATATGAGCGCGACCTCCCGCGGACGGGGGAACATAGTCGGCGGCTATTGAAGAGCCTGGGAGGTACTTTCTGTCCTCTTGATTTACATTTCTGCTTTTCATTATTTGTACATTGCACACACACGGCGCACTTTACATTCTGTACCTTGCACTTTGCTCTCAGCATTTTGTATTTACATTCTACACTCAGTATTCTGTATTCTGATGGTTACTGCTCTGTTTTCCACAGCTATAGATCTACGCGTACTTTCCGACGCTAGCTCCGGAGCTTGAGGTGGAGGTGCCCCTCACGACCCCTTACTCACTTGTATTCGAGGGCCAGTATCGGCCGAGACCTCGGGAGTCTCTCCTCTACCCTGCGGCAGTACTTCGATACAGTGCGGTCGTCAGAGGTATTTCAGAACTCTCAGTTTCTTCATGTTTTCATATCTTTTATTTATCTTGCACATTCACAATTTTCTGATCAGCTTATGCATCGGTTATCCGCAGATCACATGGCAGCCCTGGGGCGCCTTTAGGGTAGAGACCTCCGATTCCAGTTTGCCGGAGCATGGGGTGCCTCTCGATATAGGATCTTGTTCGAGGGGGCCAGTTGGTAGGGGCCTGGTTTTTTGGGGGATCACTTTTTGCGTCAGGTATGGGGCTACCCTACTCAGGACATTCCCTCAGCACCCCCAGACGATATGCGGACCGCCGATAGGCTCCCTCCCCAGGGTGTTGTTAACGCCAGGTTGGGTACTGATGCATTTTCTTTATCTCGAGGAGGGGGATTACGCTACTTACCGTCACACATATTTGATGCCTCCATTGACGGGAGTCCGTACTCCGATGGTGAGGTCTGCTGGTATGCCATCATCGAGCCGGGCTCGGACTGCGAATGTCCCCTTCCACCAGCAGGGCTGGCACATCTAGAGGTGGGGGTGGATTGGTTCCCCCGATTCCTCTGACTCATTTTCATGCTGGATGGCCAGAGATCTCGACCGAGTTGACGGGATGGAGATATGGGGCTTTCTAACCCGATCCCAATAGAGCCTTCGATGCCTGACCATTGATATGTCAGTGACCCCTGACTCACCACCGGTATGTTCCACTGTTTTCCATTTATCACACAGATACTTTGGCATTTGTTTATTCATTGATGACTTGAGCTTGTATCTGCAGCCACTCAGGGAGTACATGGACGAGATGCTCGGTTGGTAGCCTCACTCAAGGGCATGGTTCTCGCGGAGAGAGGCGCAGTTGTCCATCATGGGTGTCCAGGTACTCTTTAGTTTTTCTTGCCTTTATCATACTTCTGATGACATGCTGATCTTGAACATCTTACTACATTGATAGGCTGCCTGTGTAGAGCACATCTGACACATACCACATTCATGTACTATATCTGCATACATCCACTCTGTGTAGTTTGCTTGCATCTGCATCTGATATACAT
>CM069912.1:59443195-59495972 GCA_036172215.1 Camellia granthamiana
TGACACATTTGTCAAAAATTGTCTACAAAAAAATTCATGAGACTTTCTGATACATAGTTTCCTATGTGTTTGAAATTAGGAATTTCTTACCATAAATTAGTTTGACACATTCGGGGTGGATATGATGTGACATTGGATATATCTAGAATATATGAAGAGTTTACGACTTATTGAAATATAAGAAAATAATTTAATTGTAATATAAATAAGTGAAAAATGATTTATAAATAAATGTCCCTAAATAAAAAGATGTAGTCAAAAAAAAAAAAAAAAGAAAAGAAAAGAAAAAGTAGGTTGGAATAAACTGGAGAGAAGGAAAAGTAAAAAGGGCAATGTAAGAAAGTTGTATAAAATAAAAGGCTAAATTATAAATACTTTGATATTTGCTTAAAATATATATTCTTTTCTATGATTTTAAAAACTATAAATATTCCATTGTCATAATTTTTTATTCAACAAAATTAATTAAAAGAATAAAATTCTTATCTGCTCTCCTATATAATAAAAAAAATTACTTCAAATTATTAATTGAAATAATTTTCTAATATTATTAAAAACTATTATTTGACTTGATAATTTTTTAATAAAAGAGATCATTTGTTATGAAATTAAAAATTTTAAAAGGCAAATATAATTTTAAAAACTATAGAAGACAATTTATATTTTAAACAAAATTTAAAAAGTGTATTTATAATTTACCCCCATAAAATAAATGATGGAAAAGTGAATGGATTTGGGTAAGAGTCTTTTTCATGTAAGAAGCAATTTTTTTTTTTCATTTTTTTCATGTAAGAAACATTAAATATGTCTGCCAGCACAAGTCTACCATTGAATTTTGAGAGAAGATCAAATAATCGAGAAGAGTAATGGCAGATACTCTAAAAGTTTTATCAAAATTTTTATTAAATTTTTTATATGAGTGTGGGATCTATACCATGTGAGTTTTATATGAGTCTTACATCCATGTGAGTAAAGATTTTAGTAGAACTTTTGAGATTTCTAATATTTTTAAATTGAGAATTGAGAAACTAAATACAAAATCACAAATTAGTGGAGTGCAATTATTATTATTTTTTAGATTGATGAAAGTCAAAACGAAACAAATTAAACAGGAAAACCAGCAGCCTCAGCAAACACGAGCTGCACTAGGGAGTCCATCCAAATCATGCATAAGAACCACACACTAGGTCACATTCCATCCAAATCATGCATAAGAACCACACACTAGGTCACATTTCTTAGGCTTTGTTTGTTTTTAGTCTGAAAATAGTAGGTTTGGATTAATAATTCAGTGAATCTCATACAAATTACATTTGTTTTTGAATAATTTTAGTTCCAATTTTCTGGATTCTTTTTTCAGAAAGTTAATTTTTTTATTTTCTTTGTTTTCATTGAACTTTTTTTTAATAATATTTTAAGTAATCTTCTTAATTTTTAGATACATTTAACATAAATGCATTTAAAAAGTATAATATTTGTAGAAAAAATCTTTAAAAAATTCACTAAAAATATCAAAAATACAAAAAAAAAAAAAAAATGAAAATTCAGTACAGTTTTGTATTCTTGTGTATTGATTGATTTTTTAAAATATTTGTTTTACAAATATTTTATTTTTTAGTTATATCTAGGTAAGGTACATCTAAAAAATAAAAAATTGCTTAAAATCTTAAAAATATTCACTAAAAACGAAAAAATACAAAAATCAAAAAATTCAACTTTTAGAAAATTTAATCCAGAAAATTAAATCAAAACAAGGTGTAGCATTACAAGGGCCAAGTTTCTCTTCAGTTCGGTAGCGTGTTGTCGGGCTCATGGGAGTCCACCACGGGTCTTGTTTCGATAATCAGAACTGTACAATGTGTAGAACTCGTCGATTACATTATCTCTATAAGAAATCATGTTGATCAAATATCAATAACTACTTGATCGGATCAGATTTCTATCAACAGTAAATATAATTTTCAAAATAAATTGTTGACAAAAATTTGATCCGATCAAGTAATTATCAATATTTGATCAATGTGATTTTTTTTTACAGGGATAAAGTACTTGACGAATTCTATACATTAAACGGTTCAAATTATCAGAACAAGACCTGTGGTGGGCCCCATAGGCTCAATAGCACAATCCAATCCACAAAGTGAACTGGAGACAAGTTAGCCCCGCATTACAAGTCTCCTCCAAGGAGTATTAGCAATACCATGGGAGTCGAGTTTCACAATCCAATCTGTGAGATCGAAAATCAAAGGGTAAATTACAAATACATATAGTTTGTTTAAAATATGGATTATTTCTGTAATTTTGAAAATTATAAATATTCTTGTATTAGAATTTTTTATTTAACAAAATTAACAGAAAAAAGGAAATTCCTAAGTACTCTACTATATAATAATAAAATTAATTACATGAATTGTTAATTTAAATATATTTGTGACATCATTAAAAACTGTTACTGAGTTGATGATTTATTAATAAAATGAATCATTTGTTATGAGATTAGAAATGTGAAGGGGTTGGATTTTCAGAATTATAAGAAACAATCCACATTTTAAGTAAACCACAGTAGGAGATGTATTTGTAATTTATCTAAAATGAAAATATCATTATACCCTTACTTCATAAAAATAACATAATTTCATATGTGGAGGACTTTAATATAATTTTGTAGATTTAATCCAACATTAATAATACTACCATACTTTCTTTTTTTCTTTTGTCAATTGGTAAGTAAGTATTTATGAATATAAGAAATATTATACCATATAGATCATTAGCCCAACAATAATTAAAAAGTTAATAAAACCTAACTACTAGTTATATCCAATCTTATAATGAGAAAGAAATAAACTATCAATATTAAATTTCTCTTCACACGAGTTGAACGTGCAACTTCACATCACAATGTGGTGTTACATAATATCCTGCTTAATAAGAACACCACACTACTGTACAATAAAAAAAAAACATAAAAAAAAAAAAAAAACCTGTCTCTATTGTCATTTATATAATATTTTTTTCAATTCTTTTCTCGCTAGATAAATTTGTTATCCAAATTTTTTATGTATTAATGCTTGAAGTCCAATTGAAACCCCACATTTCAACAAAGGGCATGGCTTCTGTCTAGTCCTTAATCGGATCGGACCGTGCTGTTGGGCCCGTGAGGGTCCATCATGCGTCCTGTTTTGATAATCTGAACCGTTCAATATGTAGAACTCGTCGAGTATTATATGCCTATAAAAAATCACGTTAATCGGATATTGATAGTTATGTGATCAAATCAGTTTTATATAAAAAAAAATGGACGGTGAATAAATTAACGGTTGACAAAAATCTGTTTTGATCACATAGCTATCGATATCCGATCAACGTAATTTTTTACAAGCATATAATACTCGACGAGTTCTATACATTAACGGTTCAGATTATCAAAATAGAACCCGTGATAGACTTATATGGGCTCAACAACACAATCTAATCTGATAAAGGACCGGACATAAGTCATTCCCTTCAAGGGAATAAGGCAGTAATTGAACAATATTTTTCTAATAATTAATTATTATTTTCACAAATATAGTAGGAATAATTGGAACGTGTCATTTTCAAACCGTGCTTTCCACGAGGGACAGTCAAATCATGATGCCATGCATGAAAGACTATAATAAAGGCAACCTCATGTGAAGATTCTTCGAGTCTTTTATTTTGGGGGAAAACTTCTCTTCCGTTGATAAAACTAATTGAAAATATTGTTCGGCGGGCCTATTACAGAGTTTATTAGCGGTGAGGATAGTTAGAATTGATTTGGATTGAGATAAAATTAAGATTAATTTGTTATTTATGATTTTTAAAAAATTAAAATTAATTCAATCTGTTTAAATCGTAGAATCAATCTGAATCAATCTATTTAAGTACGGATTGAATCGATTTAGGATTACAGATTCACATAATTAAATAATAAAAAAAATCTAAAACGTTTTAATTTCATAAAAACATAAATATAATATTATATTAGTTTTACAATAACAATATATCTTTTCATAATGGTGATATACTGTTCTAGAATTTAAACAATCCTAAGAAAATTGGTTCCACATAAATATTTAAATCATTGCAAATTAAAACTAAAAACTAACAAATAAAAGTAATAAAAGAAAATATCATACGGGTTTAGATTTGGGTTTAGGCTTTATATGGAATAAGAGAAGATATTATGCGAGATGGTGTATAATATAAATATAGGCTATTTATATACGATCCGAATTTTAATCCGAAACCGTAGGGTTCAATCCAGAACCAATCCGTGGGCTACAGATTTTTAATTTTTCAATCCGAAACCGAGTCACGGATTCAAAAAATCAATCAAAACCTACTGGATTGGATAGGATTGGACTGGATCGGATTACAGATTTTACGGATACCTTGCTCAGCCTTAGAGTTTATATTGATGATCTGAATTAATGTGTAGAGTTCGTCGAGTATTTTATTTTTGTAAAAAATGTAATTAATCAAATATCAATAACCATTTGATCAGATTATATTTGTATTAATAATTTATTTTTAAAATTGTTGACTACATATTTTGTATAAAGCCAATCACAGTTCAACACGTGGTAGGTTGAGGGTAATACGAGAAGACAATTCAAATCTTCGATCGTGATCGTCCACATGGCAGTTAGTATTAGTTTTCATAAAATCTGCGTAATATTGGATCAGCAAAGAGATGCAAAGTGATGTGGCTTCAACGGTTACCCACATTTAAATTCAAAATCAGGAGGAAGCCTAACTGCCGGTATTGGCGTAGTGGAGCTAACTATACGGCAACATGATCAGCGATCATGGAGGAGCGTTTCGACGGTTAGAAGTGCAATTTGATGGTTATCCTTGAGAAGTATAAATAGCAGAGAAGGCTCCAGAAAAAGCCCAGACTCAGATCCAAAAATCCAGTTTTATCTACTTTATTTCCTTTTCAGTTTTACATTTCCTGTTCTTTGTATTTCTGTACTTTAAAATTCCTGCACTGCATTTTGTTCATAGGAGTAGTTTCAAGTAGATTGTTGCTGTAAACCTCTACGAGGCTGAATTGGATCATTGTAAGTCTTTCGTTCATTTGATCATTGTTTGCTTAATTCTCCTAAACAAAGCCACCAGTAAAAGTCCTCTTCATTGAGGCTGAAAGAACTAAAACACAATCGTCTGATAATTGGTTGGCAATTAACATTCTGTAATGACTGATTGATTCTTGCTGGCACGCTCGCAATTACAAAAATAACATTCGAAAGCCAAAAAAGCCAACAAAAATCATTGGTACTGTTGACACAAATATAATCTGATCAAATAGTTATCAATATCCGATCAATGTGATTTTTTTGTAAAAATGAAGGGTGTGTTTGGTTTGTGTTTTGAGATAAATTTAAAAAAAAAAAAAAAAATAGAAAGAGGGTTTAGAAATTTTTTTGGTTTGTTTGGTTATATATTTTGAAAATAGTTTGGAAGTTTGAGATGATTTGATATTTTATTGTAGTTGAGTAGATGTGTATGAGAGAAAAAGTGATTGAGAAAGAGAGATGAGAGAAAAAAAGTGATTGATTGATTTGTAGGAGAGAAATTGATTTTGAAAACAAATTTCAAAAAATTTGAACCAAACAAAATTTTAAAAAAAAAAAAATTTAAAAATTGTATCTTGAGATACAAACCAAACTAACCCGAAATACTTGACGAATTCTACATATTGAACAATTTAAATTATTGATATGAATTCCATGTTGAGCTTACAAAAATCCAAACAACATTCTTCAGTTCGATATTAAACTGGAGAGCAACCTCTCTTTTATTTTATTAAGATCTATCATACACACAAATTAGGGTATATATGTCATAAGGTTAGATAAATATCAGTTAATGAACGGAAATTCTATTTTCATACACTTAATTATCTCAGTACACATCTTCTCTCAGTACACACACTTATTAATTTGATTATTATTAATTTTCTCAATCCATACACTAAAAGTTATAATTATACCCTTTACTCATAATCATTGTCTACACACCACTCAACCCTCTTTTCCATACATTTGTTGAATGACCCTGCTTCTATATTTGTAAACCCATCGTAGACTCACGTGAAGACCATTCAAGACCACTGTGTGAAGTGAAGTAAAGTGAAGACAAAGTCCTCCATTGAAGACTCTATTAAACCTCCACTAAAAATATCATTAAAAACACTCCAAAATATTGTTAAAGATGAGGCATCTTTTTATTTATTTTTATTGCATTTACATTTTGTTTTAAAGAACAATCTAAGAAACTGTTTTGGTATGATGTAGTAAAATCGATATCATTAAACTCAAATCAGTGTCATGTCCCACAGCCTCTAATGTAATTAATGATCTTTATGATGGTTGTAACAACCCTGACCTGTGATTAGCTGATTAACCATGATTAATTATACCTAATGATGAATTAAGAGGAAATTCTGAATTAATTGCATGTGGATTGCATTATTTGTATTTATATCTGTTAGCAGTAGGAATATCTATTTTTGTTTCTAATTTGTTCTGCGAATTGAAGGCCATATCGGCCTCCGATCACAAAATTGACTTGGTATATGTGTTAGTTGGAATTTTTAGAACATTGTGGTAGGTTTAATTGAAATAATTAGAATGATTAATGCTCAATTAAGCCTGATTAATGAATTCCTTAATCTAAGCTTATATAAGGCCAAAAGAGCCTTAGAAGTCATTTTTGATCATCTTTGTATCCACCAAACGTGGGGGAGAGAGAGAGAGAGAGAAGAGGAGTTTCAATCAAATAAAGAGGATTGTTAGAGAACTTAGAGATTTTAGCTTGGAACTTTCAACAATTGATCATCTAGAGCATCATTGACAAGCCTAGGTAAGAATTCAACCCTTAGATTGTACAATTATGATGTCTGGGACATGAAATCTAGAGAATAAAGGTAAATCATACCTTAATTGAGCTCTAGAGTGTAGAAAAAAAGACCAACCATGCATGCATGCATTTTTATGACATTTTGAGTTTCAATTTCAAACAAATCTCATTTGCATGTGTTCATCCCACTCTTGTTTTGAGAATTCACCAAGTTTCATACCATTGCACCTTAGTTGATCATGTTTTGAAAAGCTTTGATGTCAAGAAATACTTGCATGTTATGTTTTCTAAGACTTGAGTGTTGATTTGCACAATTGGCAGGCTTTTGGGCTTTGATTTTACGAAACAATTTTGAATTCCTAATGTTTTCCAAGTTCATATATGTATCTTTAAGTTTTTGGCCCAAAAAGATGAGTTTTGATGCATTGAATTCGAGTTTTGTAGCTTGGAGGTGAATTTGGAAATTCCAGAGTTCGACCCTTTTGCTCGAGCGGCAGATCCTACGCTCGAGCGACCACTTTGTGATCTTGCACTTTCGATTGAGCAACCAGAAGTTCGCTCGAGCGTGAAATGCAAGATCTTAGAAGTTTCATGTTTTTGCAAACCACTTGAGCTACAAGGGTTGCGCTCGAGCGAGGACTTGAGTCTCACGCTCGAGTGACTGTCAAGCGTGCGTCGAGCAGAAAAATCACACAACCAGTACTTTTGCAGAGTTTACAGACCGCTCGAGCGATCGAAGTTATGCTCGAGAGACTATTTACCTTTTTGAACCTCCGCTTGAGCGAAGGAAGTTGCGCTCGAGTGGGGACCCTATTTTCATTAAATTTGCCTAAGTGTTGAACAACATAATTTTGCATCCTTATTGCACCTTAAGCATTCCTAGGCCATGATTAAGAAATAATAATGAGGGTACAACGTAGAAACACACTAAGAACAGAACGTAATGAGTTAAGTATATTCCGAACGTATGTTTCAAATGTGTTTTTGTTATGTATTGATGTAGGTCACGCACCGCAAATTGTTTAATTAGTCTGCTCTGTCTGTCTGCACCCGGAGCTATCTGTGCGTAATAACTTAGTAAAGTCATGTTCAACTTTATTTATTTTCTGTATGATGAAATAAGATCTTTTTTCTGAAATATTATGTTCTGTACAATGAATGATTGTCCAAATTCTGACGTGTATTCGTGGCATTCTTAGCATCATGTGATATCTGTTAGCTGTTACCCGGTATCGGAAGTTCTATTATGGAACTTATTATATTTGTCATCTGTTACCCGTACTGGAGGCTCCATCATTGGGCTCAGCATATCTGTTATCTGTTACCCGGATCCAGAGGTTCCTTTATGGAACTAGTTACTCATAACCACCATCTGTTCTGCATCTGTTTTGTATCTGCTCTGTTAGCGCTAATAGATGTACCATGTATGGTTAAGCATGAACTCTGATTTCTGTATATGATCTGAATATGAATATGAACATGATTTTGATTTCCGAATCTGGAATGGACATCATTCATTAAAACTCTTTACCCTGTTATTATTCACTGGGATCCTACTCACTATTTATATTATATATGTAGGTGAGCAAGTGCGTGACCAGGCCTAAGCTGCTGCTTGGAAAGTTTTCGGGTTAGCCAGCCACCGTGCCTTTTGGGGAGGTTCCCATGTTTAGAAGTCGAGTTTTGTGGACCATGTCAAGAGTTATTTTGTGTATCATGTTATGAACGTTTATGTTTTGTCTTGTTTTGTTTATCTGTATAATGGGCTAAGTCCCTTTTGATAACGCTTGCATGGTGTTGCAAGACTTATATGGACATGACATCTTATGTGTATATTTTATAAGGTTTCCAATTTCTGTCTCATGTATGTCTGCACAACTCTATGGACTACGTATATTTTGTATATTTGCTTCCGCTACCCCTATTTATATGTTATTCTATTAAGAGGTCTTTGGTAATCCAAGGATTACTGGCCGGTTACGACGCTAAACCTATAGGGCGGGTTTGGGTCGTGACAGAGCGGTATTAGAGCATGTGTTATACTGCACACGCGAGTCCATAGGAGCTATAGGATGTCCTAGAAAAGAATTAGGGATATTTCATCTACATGTGTAAGGGTGTGATAATTTTTTAAATGTGAAAACTGAATTTGAACCTGAACAAATGAAATTGAAAGAAATGAACAAGATTATTCCTATGTTTATTATTACCTTGTCTTTATAGCATCATGGATAATGCAAGAAGTAATGATATAAGTGAATCCGCGGAGGTTCGCATGAGTCGTATGGAACAAATGCTTGCAGCCCTAATAGAAGTAATGATGCAACAACAATAAGCAACAACCTTTGTCTCGACCAGCACAAAATGAGCCAGACAACACTAATATAATCAACTTGACTCAGAAATTCATGAGAATGAAACTGCTAACTTTCCTTGGAGGTATTGAACCATTAAAGGCTGAAACATGGTTGTTAGAAATAGAGAAATTATTCGAAGTGTTTCCCTGTTTTGAGATTCAGAAAGTTCTTTTGGCCACCTACACTCTGAAAGATGAAGTCTGGAGATGGTGGTTATTGATCCGAAATAGTAATGGGAATATGACATGGGCTCAATTTAATGCGATTTTCTATGACAAGTACTTTCCCCAGTGCTCTCGGGACCGGAAAGTTTCTGAATTCCAAGAACTCAAACAAGGCAGGATGTCAGTGGCCGAATATGAAGCCAAGTTTACTAAACTAGCTTGGTTTGCTCCTCATATGGTGGATACAGACTACAAGAAAGCTCAAAAATTTGAGGGTGGGTTGGATTTAGATATATTTGATCGGGTAAGTGTCCTAAAACTACCTACGTATGTAGAAGTGCTTGATAGGGCATTGATAGCAGAAGCCAATCTGGCAGCAAAGAAAGAAGTTAAAGCACCAATTATAGAATGGAAGGATAAAAGGTCTGGGTACGGTTTCAGGAAGGGCTGTTCTTTTGTAAGCAAGAAACAAAACACGGGGTCTACAAGTAGCTCAAGTCAAAGCAGTGGGTCCATACCAGTTTGTCCTAATTGTGGAAGGAAACATCGGGGTGTATGTTACCGTGCATCTGGTGCTTATTTTTGATGCGGCAAGAGGGGTCATGTAATGAGAGATTGCCCACTTAGATTTGATAATGTCGACCGTCTTGTAGCAAGTTCAGCTGGATCCGCTTCTGCAGCTAGAACAAATACGAGAGCTAACACTAGGAGAGAAACCTTGAGACAAGGCCGAGTTTTTGCACTAGTGCTTGGTGACGTACAGAACACCGAAGCTGTGGTGTTAGGTACACTCCCTATATGTTCTCAAAATGCATTTGTACTGATAGATTCTGGTTCTACGCATTCTTTCGTATCGCATGCTTTCTTTCAGAAATTAACTAGACCACTAGAACCTATGAATTATTTGTTATTTGTATCTACACCATCTGGAAGCTCTATGGTATGCTCATATGTTTATCCGGCATGTGACATTGTGATTGGTGGCATGGCATTATATGTTGATTTATTGCCTTTAGGGATTGATCATTTTGATTGCATATTGGGTATGGACTGGTTAACGAAGTACTGTGCATTTATTGACTGTGTGAATAAATTTGTTGTATTTCGTCCACCCGAGTTACCAGAGTTTGTGTTTGTTGGGAATGCCATAGTTTCTCCCCCATACTTGATTTTTACCATGAAAGCTGTTAAATTACTTAGGAAGGAATGTAAGGGCTATGTGTGTTATGTTTTGACTGAGACTTTTGTTAGTCCTAATATGGAAACCATTCCTATTGTTTGTGAATTTTCTGATGTGTTTCTGAATGAATTGCCAGGGGACTTAATTGATAGAGAGATTGAATTCACCATTAATGTAATACCTGGAACACAACCAATTTCTAACATCCCATACCGAATGTCAACTTCTGAATTGAAAGAATTAAAAGCTTAGCTCCAAGAACTCTTAGACAAGAAATTCATCCGCCCAAGCACTTCACCATGGAGTGCTCCAGTTTATTTGTCAAAAAGAAATATGGATCCTCTAGGCTCTGCATAAACTATCGGGAGTTGAACAAAGTGATTGTCAAGAATAAATACCCACTACCCCGAATAGATGACCTATTTGACCAACTCCAGAGAGCCCAAGTGTTTATTAAAATTGACTTTAGATCTGGGTATCACCAATTAAAGGTCAAGACAGAAGACAGAGAGAAAACTGCATTCAAAACTAGTTATGGGCCCTATGAATTTTTGGTAATGCCATGTGGGGTAACTAATGCACCTACGGCGTTCATGGATTCAATGAATAGGGTATTCAAACAATTTCTAGATGAATTTATTGTTGTCGTTATTGATGATATACTGATTTACTCCAAAAGCAAAGAAGAACATGAAAATTATCTAAGGATTGCCTTACAAACCCTGAGAGAAAAGAAATTGTATGCAAAACTTTCCAAATGTGAATTTTGGCTTAATAGTGTAGCATTTATGGGGCATGTAATCAACAAAGACGGCATATCGGTGGATTCACAGAAATTTAAGGCCATTGTAGACTGGTCAAGACCAACTAATGTGTCAGAAATCCGAAGCTTTCTAGGACTTGTAGGTTATTATCGCAGATTCGTGAAAGACTTTTCAAAACTTGCTATGCCATTAACACAGTTAACACGGAAAACTGTACCATTTGATTGGATCGATCAGTGGGAATCAACATTCTAAGAGCTGAAGACTAGACTAATAACTGCACCAATTCTGACATTATCCAACGGAATCGATGGCTTCCAAATTTATAGTGATGCTTCTTACAAAGGCTTGGGATGTGTGTTAATGCAGAATGGAAAGGTACATACATATGCTTCTCGGCAACTCCGACCGCATGAAAAGAACTATCCAATGCATGACCTTAAATTAGCAGCTGTGGTGTTTGCTCTAAAAATTTGGCGACACTATTTGTATGGTGTGACTTGCAAAGTGTATATCGACCATAAAAGTTTGAAATATTTCTTCACGCAGAAAGAATTAAACATGAGACAGAGACGGTGGCTTGAATTAATAAAAGACTATGATTTACAGATTTTGTATCATCCGGGGAAAGCCAATACCATTGCAGATGCTTTGAGCTGAAAATCCATTGCCAATTTGTCATGTTTGCTCACCGGTCACAGAGAGTTGTTATGTGACTTGGAGAAGGATGAGATTAAAATTGTGTTACATGAACAGGGCGAGATCTTAGCCGCCATTTTTGCTCAGCCTACAATCATTGAAGAAATTAGAGAAAAACAACTTGAAGATAAGTTATTGAAAAAGATTGTGGAAGAATTTGACTCAAAACCGAGGCCGGGATTTGTACTTGAGAATAATGTGTTGAAGTTTCAGAATAGACTTTGTGTACCAGATTCTTCTAATTTGAGAAAGCCTGTTATGACTAAAACTCACAATTCTAAGTTTGTTATGCATTCGGGGAATACAAAGATGTACCATGACTTGAAACCAAATTTCTGGTGGCCAGGAATGAAGAAAAACATTGCTGACTTTGTAGCTAGATGCTTACATTGCCAACAAGTTAAAGTTGAACATCAACGACCCGCTGGATTACTTTAGCCGCTTCAAATACCGAAATGGAAGTGGGAGCATATTACTATGGTTTTCATTGTTGGACTTCCTCGCTCTTCTCGAGGTATGGATTCTATTTGGGTTATTGTTTATTGTTTAACTAAATTTGCTCACTTTTTACTTGTCAAATCTTTGTATAATGCGGATAAGTTAGCTAATTTTTATGTCAATGAGATTGTGAAATTACATGGAGTTCTAGTGTCCATAGTATCCGACAAAGATTCCAAGTTTACTTCGAGATTTTGTGTCACGACCCAAACCCGCCCCTATGGGTTTAGTACCGTAACCGGCCAGTAATCCGAGATTACCGAAGGCCTACAGAACAGTAATACAGTAAAACAGAGTACAGGGGCATGGCGGAAGCCAATACAGTAAATAAATAATGTCCAATGAGCTGTGACAGTCTGTATGCCAAAAAGATTTTTCATACATTATGCATACACAGTGTAGAACAGTACATACATCATTTACAAACATACAATGCAGGGACTTAATCCCTATTAAACAGTACAGTGATAGTGTTACAAAAAAAATAGTATAAGACAGACGGGGAAATAAAACACCCCTAAGCCAAAGCTTGGCAGGCTCGAAACCTCGCAGTGAGGCACAGTGGTTAGCTTGACAAAACTGGAGTTTACCTCGACGCTTCTAGCTGCGGTCTGGTGCCTGTACACCTACATATATATATGAGCAGTGAGCTAAAGCCTAGTGAATAACATAATGCGTAAAGGGGTTTAGAATGAATGTCCTTACAGTGATGAAAACAGTTCATTTCAAACAGTGTATCAGTTATTCAGTACAGTAAACAGTCATATGTGGTACATCCATTAGCATAACAGTACAGTAAGCAGTAGGTCTTAAAGACCGAACAGTAGTGATGGCCATCAGTCAGTAAACAGTAGTGGTTCCACGAGAGAACCGACAGAGATCTCTGTAACAGTAACAGTAACAGTAAACAGTAGGTGCTAAGGATGCCACAGTACAGTTCAGAATATAAGACATACATTCATTCAGTAAATAGTAAACAGTTCAGAAAACAGTACAGTTCAGAAGATAATCATTTTGAACATATCTTTATACAATTGTTACTCACAGAGTTCTGAGCTACAGTATGCTAGAGCGCGTCTCCCTCGAATGCCAACCCTATATAGTACAGAATGAACACACACTAAGCTACACAATTGGGAAAGATAGTAATCTAATCCCTAATTTGCCTTGGTGTGTTCTACATCTATATCTTCATTAAGATGTCTTAAATATGCCCTAGGAATGCCTAGGATGGAAAGAGGATGCAAAGATGCATTCAGAAAACATTTTTAGAATTTTCAGTGAAACAGGGTCCCGCTCGAGCGCAGGTTTCCACGCTCGAGCGGACAAGCAAACAAAGGTCCCCGCTCGAGCGGACCAAAAAGTACTGGATTAGGTGAAATCTCCGCTCAACGCCCGCTCGAGCGTGTCACCCAGTCCTCCGCTCGAGCGCAATTTCCTCCGCTCGAGCGGACTGATGTACAGTGCAAGATGCTGGGAGCTCGATTTTCCCGCTCGAGCGGCACTTCCCCCGCTCGAGCGGACGACCAAAATCTGGAAATTCCAGATTTGAGTTCCAAGTTTAAAACTCAAGTTTGATGCTCCAAATCCAATCCCCTTGGGCCAATTTTCTGGAAAACATAAGTAAACTCATAGAATAACATGGTACAAAGGTCAATTTGAGAAATCAAGGCCCAAGGGTGTTCAATTAAACTCATTTTCAAACCCATTTTTCATGAACATGCATGAACATGACATGCATGGATTTAAATCACTACAAGGCTCAATGTTTGCTCAAATGAGCTCAAATCTTTCAAAAACATGATGACAACATGAATTACAACAAGATTATGAACATGCATGTACAATTTGCCATGAACTCAACTCAAAATTCAACATTTCAACCATGCATGCATTAAGCTATAATTCGACATTTTGAACCAAATCATGCCTTAGCTCTACAATGAAGCATGAATTATGCAAAAACTAGCTCAAAGACACAATCAATAGGATGGATGATCTACCTTAGGTGTAGAATTAGAAGTGAGGGAGCTCAATTATGCAATTAACCTTCCAAAACTACAAGTCTTCAAGCAATTCCGCAAGAACAAGCCAATACACAAGATGAAATCAATTCTCTTACTTCCTCTCTCTCTAAAACCGGTGGTGAGCTCAAAAAGGCTGAGGAAAATGTTACTCTAAGTATCTACAAGGCTCCTATAGGTGTTAGATAGTGGCCCACTCAAAATGGCAATTCCGTAAATAAGTCCAACAATGCAATTTAACTTATTATAATCTAATTTAATCATACCTAATCACATTTCAATTAAATATACTATAAAATCACATAAATTCTACTGATCATGGAACATCAATTAATTTTAGATTCGGCCGTCGATAAGGCCTTCAATTTGCAAATTAAACATTAAACCATGAACAGATATTTAAACAATCAAACAGATAAAATGCAACTTAAACATATATATATTCAATCAATTCAGTATTTCGATCAATTAGATTGTCAGTCTTAATCAGTCTTAATTTAGCAGTAATCGGTAATTAATCGGTAATCAGTGTGAGGGTCATTACATTTTGGCAGAGTTTGTAATAAGCTTTGGGGACTGAGCTAAGATTAAACAGTGCTTATCATCCACAGACAGATGGCCAATCTGAACGGATCATTCAAACATTGAAGGACATGTTACATATGTGTGTTAGACTTTCAAGGCAATTGGGTGACCTACTTACTCTTGGCCAAATTTGTGTATAATAATAGCTACCATTCGAGTATCGGTATGGCCCCTTATGAAGCTTTATACGGTAGGAAATGCCGTTCTCCAATCTGTTGGGCTGAAGTAGGTGACTGACCTTTGTTAGGACCGAAACTTGTGCAAGAAAGATTGAAAACTGCACAACGAAAAATGTGAAGTTGATTCAACAAAGATTGAAAACTGCACAAAGTCGCCAAAAGAGTTATGCGGATGTCCGAAGAAGAGATAGGGAATATGAAGTCGGGGATCACATGTTTATCAAAGTAACTTCGATGAAAGGCCAGACACGGTTTGGAGTGAAAGGCAAATTGGCACCGAGATATGTTGGGCCATACGAAATCCTTGAGAAGATCAACCTAGTGACGTATCAGATAGCCTTACCGCCGGTCATGGAACATATGCATAATGTTTTCCACATCTCCATGCTTCGAGACTATCTATGAGATTCGTTACATGTCATTAACCAACACACGTGCTTTTGAAAGATGACTACACCTATGAGGAGAGGCCAATTCAGATTGTGAACCGCTAGATTAAAAGATTGAGGAACAAAGATATACCGTTGGTAAAAGTTGATTAGCAAAACCACGAAGGGACCTATACAACTTGGAAAACAGAGGAAGATATGATGAGGAGATACCCTGAATTGTTTTCTTTGAATCCAATATTCTTCCATGATGAAGGTAATTCGAGTTTAGAGGACCAAACTCTTTAAAGGGGGAAGACTGTAATAACCCCGACCTGTGATTAGCTGATTAACCATGATTAATTATGCCTAATGACGAATCAAGAGGAAATTTTGAATTAATTGCATGTGCATTGCATTATTTGTGTTTATGTTTGTTGGCGATAGGAATATCTTTTTCTGTTTCTGATTTGTTCTCCGAATTAAAGGTCTTATCGGCATCCGATCACAAAATTGACTTGGTATATATGTTAGTTGGAATTTTTAGAACATTATGGTAGGTTTAATTGAAATTCGATTCGGAGCGAAATAATTAGAATAATTAATGCTCAATTAAGCCTGATTAATGAATTTCTTAATCCAAGCCTATATAAGACCAAAATAGACACTAGAAGTCATTTTTGATCATCTTTGTACTCATCAAACGTGGGAGAGAGAGAGAGAGAAGAGGAGTTTGAGCTTAAATTAAGAGGATTGCTAGAGAACTTAGAGATTTTGGCTTGGAACTTCCAACAATTGATCATCTAGAGCATCATTGACAAGCCTAGGTAAGAATTCAACCCTTAGATTGTATAATTATAATGTCTGGGACATGAAATCTAGAGAATTAAGGTGAATCATACATTAATTGAGCTCTAGAGTGTAGAAAAGAAGAACAACCATGCATGCATGCATTTTTATGACATTTTGAGTTTCAATTTCAAACAAATCTCACTTGCATGTGCTCATCCCAATCTTGTTTTGAGAATTCACCAAGTTTCATACCATTGCACCTTAGTTGATCATGTTTTGAAAAGCTTTGAAGTCAAGAAATACTTGCATGTTACGTTTGAGTATTGATTTGCACAATTGGCAGGCTTTTGGGCTTTGATTTTGCGAAACGATTTTGAATTCCTAATATTTTCCAAGTTCATACATGTATCTTTAAGTTTTTGGCCCAAAAAGATGAGTTTTGATGCATTGAATTCGAGTTTTGCAGCTTGAAGGTGAATCTGGAAATTCCAGAGTTCGACCCCTCCGCTCAAGCGGCAGATCCTACGCTCAAGTGACCACTCTGTGATCTTGCACTTCTGCTCGAGCGACCAGAAGTTCGCTCTAGCATGAAATGCAGGCTCCCAGAAGTTTCATGTTTTTACAGACTGCTCGAGCAACAAGAGTTGCACTCGAGTGAGGACTTGAGTCTCACGCTCGAGCAATCGTCGAGTGTGCATCGAACGGAAAAATCACACAACCAATACTTTTGCAGAGTTTACAAGCCGCTCGAGCGACCGAAGTTACGCTCGAGCAACCACTTACCTTTTTAAACCTTCGCTCGAGCGAAGGAAGTTGTGCTCGAGCGGGGACCCTATTTTCAGCAAATTTACCTAAGTGTTGAACATCATAATTTTGCATCCTCATTGCACCTTAAGCATTCCTAGGCCATAATTAAGACATAATAATGAGGGTAAAATGTAGAAACACACTAAGAACAGAACGTAATGAGTTAAGTATATTCCGAGCGTGTATTTCAAATGTGTATTTGTTATGTGTTGATGTAGGTCACGCACCGTAAACCGTTTAATTAGTCTACTCTATCTGTCTACACCCGGAGTCGTCTGTGAGTAATAACTTAGTAAAGCTATGTTCAACTTTATTTATTTTCTGTATAATGAAATAAGATCTGTTTTCTGAAATATTATGTTCTGTACAATGAATGATTGTCCAAATTCTGACATATATTTGTGGCATGCTTAGCATCATGTGATATCTGTTAGCTGTTACCCAGTATCGGAGGTTCCATTATGTAACTTATTATGTCAGTCATTTGTTACTCGTACCGAAGGCTCCATCATTGGGCTCAACATATCTGTTATCTGTTACTCGGATCCGGAGGTTCCTTTATGGAACTGGTTACTCATAATCGTCAATTTGTTCTACATCTGTTCTGTATCTACTCTGTTAGCGCTAATGGATGTACCACGTATGATTAAGCATGAACTCTGATTTTTATATATGATCTGAATATGAATATGAATATGAACATGATTCTGATTTCTGAATCTGGTATGGACATCGTTCATTAAAACCTTTTGTCCTGTTATTATTCACTGGGCTCCTGCTCACTATTTACATTATATATGTAGGTGAGCAAACGCGTGACCAGGCCTAAGTTACTGCTTGGAAAATTTTGGGGTCAGCTAGCCACCGTGCCTCTCGAGGAGGTTCCCGTGTCTAGAAGTCGAATTTTGTGGACCATGTCAAGAGTTATTTTGTGTATCATGTTAAGAACATTTATGTTTTGTCTTGTTTTGTTTATTTGTATAATGGCTAAGTCTCTTTTAATGATGCTTGCACGGTGTTGCAAGACTTATATGGACATGACATCTTATGTGTATATTTGATAAGGTTTCTAATTTCTGTCCCATATATGTCTGCACAACTCTATGGACTATGTATATTTTGTATATTTGCTTTCCCAGCCCCTAATTATATATTATTCTGTTAAGAGGCCTTTGGTAATCCAATGATTACTGGCCGATTACGACGCTAAAACTATAGGGGCAGGTTTGGGTCGTGACAATGGTCCAAAATTGTTGCATATACCTAAATCATCCGTCGTTTCATTTGCAAACTTAGGCCTCGTTTGGGAACATACTAGTTTAGTAACTTTTTGCCTTTTTAGCTAAAATATGAGATAAAAAACTCGCATGTTTGGAATGACTTTTTATTTTTTTACGAAAAGATGTGCAAAACGTAGAGAGAAAATGAAATTTTTAACTTTTTGGTATCGGTTATAGATTTTTTGATTTTTTTAGTAACTTTTTAGCTTTTAAGCTAAAACTGTTGAATGCCAAACGAGACCTTAGTCTCCTTAAATAGCCACCATTTCATTCTTTTTACTCCTAACCCCTTAATGCCACAAGAAAAACCCATGTTGCTTCTGTTCTAGCATCTGTCTCTGTGCATTCCATCGCCATAAAAAAGATCTTTCCTTGTCATAAAATTCTCGTTTATTTATTTATGTTTTTCGGTTTGGGAATTTCGACACTGCTTTTATGAATTATATATTTAATTGGAAACTTAAATTTTGAATAAAAGTGATTAGTTCGACAAATTTGTTCCGAAAAAAATTAGAAAAAAAAATTCAGCAATTGATATTCGAATGTAATGAAATAATTCAGCAGTCGATAACCGAATATAATAAAATAATTTGGCATTGGTTGTCCGATTGAAACTACGGAAGAGGGAAAAGAAAAAAAAAAGTTATGCACGAAAAAACTGACATTTTGATCACTAATATAGTATAATGCTAGAGATTAAAGCAATATAAGAATTGTTATGAGAGTGTTACTTTGCAAGCAATAGATGAGTATAGAGTGTGTAACAAGCAAAGTGACAACAATGGAAAAATTAGGGTAGCATTTGGTAGAGTTTTAAAATTATGATTTAAGAATAGAGTTGTATTTTGAGTTTGTGAGTTTTGGAATTATGATTTGAAGGAGGAAAATTTGTTTGGTTATGAGTTTTGAAGAGAGTTTTGAATTGAGTTTGAAATTTTTGATGTAGCATATGATATTTGATTCAAAAACTTACAACTCATAACCAAATACACAATCCAAAATTCTATTCAAAGCTCATAAAAAATTTTAAAAAAAAATTTGAAAATATTTTTTTATTTAAAATATAAAAATAACAAGTGCCAAAAAAAAAAAAAAAAAAAAAAACTCTTCCAGTCAACCGGCCGAATGTCTAGGCGGATGATCGGGTAGACGAGTTTTCGAACGCGGGTGTGGAAATGATTTTTGAAAACTAAAACCAAATGTAGCATTCAAATAAGTGGGTGAAAAATTGATTACAAAACCCCACCAAACACAGCCTAAGATTTAGTTGTTTTTTTTACTCAAAAGGTGTATATTGAGATTTTTTATTTTTATGTTTAAAAGATGTGTACAGAGAATATTTTCATATAATATTATGGATGTTAGTTAATGTCCATTATGGTCATTTTAGTTTAGGGTATAATTGTCATTAAAATAATATTTCATTAAGTGTGTGTATTGAGATAATTAGGTGTGTGAAAATAGAATTTCTCTTTAATGAATTAACAACCCAAAGGATAAATTACACTTTCACCCCCCTATAGTGTCACTATTCTCTTACTTTGGTCCTTAATTAAAAGATTCTCTTACTTTGTCTTTAAACTATCAATTTTTTTTTTATTTTTTATTTTTTTAATTTTTGGTCCAAATTCTAACAATCGCTATACTTTGTGACAAAAATAGAGTAAATTATATTTTTTATCCCCTAAAGCAGAGGCATTTTCCGGGTGGACCATACATTTTTTTTTTTTTTTTTTTTTTTTTTTTTTTTTTCCTGACTTTGGTTCCTAATCCCAAAAATGATCTGACCAAAAAAAAAAAAAAAAAAAAAAAAAAAAGTTTCTCTGGATCACAACTTGTCACGTAAGTAACATTTAAATTTTCACTCTTTTTACTTTCTCATCCTCTTACCTCTTTTATGCATTTCTCACCTCACTTCCACTAGAATGAGGGGTTACTATTGTGCCTTTGTTGTGTCTCAATTTGAGAGATTATGGGTTTATTTTTATGATTCAAATCGTTCATTTTATACGGTTCATTGAGTACTTCATGCCTAATAAAATTATATTAATTAGATATCAATAATTATATAATCGAATTACATTTATCAAAAAAAAAAAATAAACAATAAGTTTTTCTTTTGAGAAATAACATAAAAAATATACAATCCGATCACATAGTTATTGATATCTGATGAATATAATTTTTGGTTGGCATAAAAGGTACTCAACGAACCCTATAAAATGAACGATTCAAATTATAAAAATAAATCCATAATAACCCTCAAATGCACAGCAGTAACCCCGATCCCTTTCCACTATTGATCACCTCCATTTTCTCACCGTTCTTCCCTTTTCTTTTTCAATTCATCACTTGATCTCTTCCATTAGTCTCCAAATTTTTTATTTGCAACCTCTTGATTTCTCGAATAACGCACATTCACTGTAATTTTTCATTTTCTTCCATCTAATATAAAGTTGGATATTGAGATTAGGTGGGTTTTAAGGATGGGGATGATTTTGAGATTATGTTAGGTTTGTATTTATGAACTAAAGTGGAAAATTTTATTTTATTTTAAAGATCAAAATGAGAAAATTTAATTTTTAAAGGACTAAAATAAAAAACTTAAGTTTTGAAATTCTTAAATTGCCTCTTAACCATGATGAGATTTTTTATTTGGACCAAGGTGGGGAACTATAAATAGTTCAGGGACCAAAGTGGAAGATATTTTTTTCAAGGATCAAAGTGAGAAATAACCCTTGCTTTAGAGGTGAAAGTGTAATTTACCCAAACAAAAATAAACAAGAATTATCTAACATACTTTAAAGAAAACATTAGATCCAGGGGTGTAAAAATGACCCGTGGCCCGTAGGCATGTCACGACCCAAACCCATCCCTATAGGTTTAGCATCGTAACCGACCAATGATCTTGAGATTTCCGAAGGCCTCTAAAACAGATACACAAAATAAAAGAGCAAGTGGAAGCAAATAATAAAGTACAAAATAAAGAGCTAGCGAAAGCAAATAGCAAAGTACAAAATAAACCCGTCCCTATAGGTTTAGCATCGTAACCGGCCAATAATCCTGGGATTACCAAAGACCTTTGAAACAGATAAACAAAATAAAGGGGCTAGCAGAAGCAAATAGCAAAGTACAATGTCCATCGCACTGTGCAGACGTATATGAGACAGAAAATTTAAACTTATAATCATATTCATATAGGACATCATACACATTGCATCCCATGTACAGATAAACAAAAGGGACTTAGCCCTATTTAGAGAGTATATATCAGTCTTGTTTAATAAAAGAAAGAAAAGATAAAGACAGACATCACGTGCACTAAACTTGACCACTGAAACACTTGGGAACCTCCTTAAGAGGCACAGTGGTTGGCTTGACAAAACAGAACTCCAGGCTAGCAACTTAGGTCTAGTCCCTCGCCTAATCACCTACATATATAAATAATACAGTGAGTTTGAGCCCAGTGAATGACAACAAAGTAAAGGTTTTATGAATGATGTCTATCAGGGATTTAGAAATCAGAGTTTATATTAGAAACAGATTCAGATTCAAATTCACATACTTATACGGATTTCATAAACAGTTATATGTGGTACATCCATTAGCTACAGATCACTTGGTCGTAAAGACCCATATTCACTTGAGATGATCACAAGGACCCACTTTCACTTGAGATGGTCATAATGACCCATTTTCACTTAAGATGGTCATTTAGATGACTCACTTTAACTTTCACTTGATAAAGACGGATATGCATAACTAGTTCCACAAATGGAACCCACTTAAAACCTTGGTACCAGGTTTATATATCACATGAATACTTGATGCTAAGGATGCCATGAATACATTTCAGAAAATTGGACAATCATTCATGATTCACATATAGCATTTCAAAAAACAAATCATATCATATTGTTCAGAAAATACTTAAATTCAAACATAGCTTTACAAACTCGTTACTCATAGATAGCTCCAGAGGTAGAACAGATCACTTGAACAAAACAGATCGATCAGCGGGTGTTAACACGTGACCTACAAACACATGACAGATACACTTGAACATACGTGTCACTGGAGCTAAACTTATTATTCTTCTTTCTTAACGTGTGTTTCTAACTCTTATCCTCATTATAATAGCTTAATCATGGCCTAGGAATGCCTAGGATTCAATAAGAATGCAAACGTGTACTTTGAAAACACTTGCAAAATTTTAGAAAACAGGAGCAACTTTGGCCGCTCGAGCAGTTTGCAAAGTCTTCAAAAGTACTAGATGCTCAATTCTCACGCTCGACAGTCGCTCGAGCCAAGTACTGAGAAAAAAGATGTTCGCTCGAGCCACCGTGCAATTGCCTGCAAAACTACTGGGAGCTTGCAATGTTGGCTCGAGCCACCACTTGGTCGCTCGAGCCATCTGTGAAATTCTGGGTTTTTAAAACATGAAGTTTGAGCTCTAAACACAAATTTAAAGGCAAAACTCATGCATAGCTCATTCTTTAAGATTGAAAACTCTTCAATAAGCATAACTACATGATTATTTACAAACCCTTTGCTCAAAACTCATCAATTTAGCCAAATTAAGTTCAAAACTTTCATGCATGTGAAAACTTACAAACTCTTTTCTTCAACTCCATGGTTTGAGCAAAATTAAGCTCAAAAGCTCCATGCATGTAAAGGATCCCTTTTCAAAACATGGTTTTAAGAAGTAAAACATGATGAATGAAACATGCGTGTTTCAATTACTCACAATTTCAACATGAATGTTCAAAATCAAACTAAACATGGCAAAACTCTTCATATTTATGCATGCATGTAGAAATCTTTTCCAAATTATTTTTCTTAACTTTCAAATAATGGAAATTAACTTCAAAACAACTCAATTCTTGAATACATGTATAAAATAATTTCAAAACTCAACTTAGACAACATATTCATGATCAAAAGCAAAGAATCATGACAAAATCATTCATGCATGTAAGACTTCTTCATCTACTTGGCATTCTTTAACTAAATACATGCAAATGATCTCATATAATTCATGATTTCAACTCTAAATCCTATAATCTTCAAGAATTAAGGATTAGATTCTCACATAGAGTCTTCAATTTCTTGAACAATCTAGATGAACTCTAGCAAAACCTTGAAAATTTCCTTCAATCTCTACACTTTCTCTCTCTAAAATGGAGTCTCTCTCTCTCTCTTGAAGTCTATCTCAGATTTTTGCACTAAGGAATTAAGAGAATGAGCTCAAGGCTCAATATATATATAGCTAGAGTGGCTTATTACAATAATTAGAATATTAGGTTAGCCAAACACAATTGTAGACGTTTCCGAACGCCCCGGGAGGATGAGTCCCGTTCTGTTCATTTTGGGCTCACTACAGTTCGGACTCAAATTGTCACGGTTCTCAATCTGAACCAAAGAGTCCAAATCCGGCAAATCGTTTTGAGAAAACAGATTTTTGAAAGAAGTGCCAAACATGAATTGCTTTGCTAGATACAGAGTCGCCACCTAAATATTTTATTTTGGAAAATTTAGGAAATCCTGACTCGTGCCTAAGGCCACGTGTCCGTCATCACCAAAGTTGCCTCGGCTCGGGAACTTGGGTACAATTGGGGAAGGTCACTTCGTGAGCACCCCCGCTCGCCCAATCAAAGATCGGCTTCTACTAACCATGATATCTAGTTTTGAAAACATTATGCGTTCTTATTCTGGTTATTAGCCTAGATTTACTATGTGATGCGCACAACATACAAGTATAGACTGGGTCGCCTGAATTGGAACAAAACATTTCCTATTTATTTTTGAAAGTGGTTTGCTACTCGTAAGTAGGCTTAAAATGCAGATTTTGCCACCCTCAGGTGGGCTTTAGAAAAGATGGTTTTGCCACTATCTAGTGGGCTTAAAACTCACAGTCAATGCATTACTCCAATTCAGATAATCCAACCTTCACCCACAGGCATTCAGGAAGGTATATCACATAAGCATATAGCCTCATGGTAAGCATGCTATCATGGCAGTCACTCACACGCATGCAAGGATGCTAAAGCATAACCACTTACCGAGTACTCCAAGCCAAAGAAAGAAGCTAATTAGAAATCAATGCATGATCCTAACTATGCAGAAATGCCTAATGCAACACATGCAAAATACAACTATAGCAGGCTCGGCTATTCTAAAGATGGCATTTGAAATGCTACAATTAACAAATATTTAACTCGGAATTGAAATACAATGCAGTTAGTATGATGCGCCGAGCCCGGTGCATGCAAAACAGATGAATGAATGCAAACATGCTATCATACTGTATGCTAATTGAAACATGCCTTAATCTAACCATCATAAGCTGGTAAATAAAAGGGAGAAAGACGTGGGGTTGGAAGACATACATCATACACACGCACACTTATTACAACATTGCCCTCGCGCGGAAGGTCCGAATAAATAATACAGTCCCAAATAAATAATATAGTCCGAATAAGTACAAAACCGTAATTAATTAACAAATTAATCTAGGAAAGCGGATAAATTAGCATGCAAGCTATGGACCGCCTCAGCTCTGTTCCAGATGATGAATGATGCATGCTTGAGTTGCCTTGCGCGAAAATCCATTGCGATGCCCCGATTAGCCTCTGTTTACAATTAAGCCCGAAATATTGCGCGAAGCTCCAAAAGACTACCGGTTTCTGATTTGCTGTAACAGAGAGCAAGAAAGGGGCATGGCAAAGTATTTTCAAATATGTATGCACACTTCGATCCTCGTGCCACCAATCACGCATCTCGATGCATGATGGCCGAGGAGTCGAATTGCACGACTCAATATGAAATGAATGCACATATAAACACAACAAGACCGAGACTCCATTATGGTTAATCTGGAGTGTCGGCGACCGGGAATTGAGACACGTTCCGTCACTTGGAGTACGAAACGTCCCTCGTTTCTCGTGTTTGGGCTAACTCCCATCCCAAACACGATGCAATATGCATGACATGCATGAATGCAATTCTAACATGCAACCTAGCATACACAATGCTATGAAATGGCATACACAATGCTCGATGTAACATGGCATACACAATGCTCTAACATACAACCTAGCATACGCAATGCTATGAAATGGAATGGCACAATGCATGATGGACTTACACCAATATGAGTGGACCTTAGCCACACTCACATCAGTAGCCATGAGATGAAAATGAGACAACTGAAATGCGTGCACACATGCACGCAAATCGAGGACCGAACCTAAGGCACCAAATGCCACTCTAACAAGGCATGGCAAGGCATGAAATATGGCATATAGACATGCAAATTCCAGCACTGAAACATGATGCAAAATGATCCCGAATAATGGATATATGTCATACAATGCATGGAATGGTCCCGAAACTCAAAACTAGGCACATGTATTGAACCACAAGTATGCAAAGCGAGCATTTTTTGACTATGAAGCATAAAGACAGAGCCAAGGCAGTCCCAAAATATGCACATTACTAGTTTATAGCATGGTCAAAAGATGTTAACATGATGGGCTAAATCAACATACAAAATTAGCTAGTAAGCATGGGTTACATGACATGTATGTGAAGCGTGTGAGATCTCATCAAACCAGCAAAAATCAGTGAACAAAACATATGAAAATATGCCCAAATAATCACTGAAATGCAGCCAACATGTGCAAAAATGATGAGCTCCTTTAGAGGGCCATGCAAGGAGTTATTAAGCACATACAAGATAGACATGTAACATGACAAGACCACCTCTGGAAATGGAATATGAAAGCCCTAAAACTCACAAAATAGGCCCTGAAATCAGTCTCGGAAACATGAAAAGAAAGGCCTTTTTGAAAGGCCTTGAATGGGATTTCTCTATACATGCAACATAGACATAAAATATGGCCAAAAGGGCCTTGGAAAGAGCCAAGGCAGACCTTAAAACTGCCAGAATGAGGCCTGGAAAGTGAATTCAATGCATGCAAATAGGGGTCCTGTGGAAGGCCAAGAAGGCCACCAAACAAGACAAGGAGAGAGGGGGTCACCCCCCTCTGATTTTGGCCTTCAAGAATACACCTAAGCCACTAAAAATCCACTAGATTTCAGTGGCTAAGAGGCCAAACCATGGCCAATGCAAGTGCTCTAATGCATAGCCCTAATCATGAAGGAATGAAGCATGCATAGGGGGAAGATGACCCCAAACAGAGAAGAGACCTTAAACAAACTCAAAGAGGAGGCCAAAATAAGACTTTTTCCAGTTTATATCAAGCCTCAAAAATATTCACAAGTAGGGCTAAAACATGACACAAAAATAACCCTAAAAGAGAGATAGAGGGCAAGGGGCAGCAGATGGCCTCAAACAGCATAGAGCCCTTCAACAAAGTTGAAGAGGGGCTCAAAATAAGACATTTTACAGTTTGGGTCGAAGCCCGGAAATGCTCACAAATAAAGCTATTATATTATGCAAGATAAGCCCTAAAAGAGAGATAAAGCACAAAGGGGGAGTAGAAGACCTCAAACATAAAAAAGTTCTTGATCAAACATGAAGATAAGCTCAAAATAAGACTATTTTCAGTTCAGGTCGAAGCCCAAAAATGTTTGCAAATAAGTCTAATCAATCATACAAAATAAGGCAAGAAAAGGGAAAATAGGGACTCACCCTTGAAGAGCAGATTTTCAGCAGCTTTTGGTCCAAGATTCTGAGCTTTCAACCTCTGCAAATGGCCTCCCAGTTGCTAGAATGGAGTGTGGAGGTGGTAGGCTATGAGTTGGCGTGTAAATGGTGCAAGGTCAAGGGTGTTTTGAAGCTTGGATGAGAGAGATATGGAGGATTGTATACCAATGCCCCAGCTGATTTTCTAACGCTTAGAAATGAAGCTCAAGTGTTGGCTTTATAGAGGAGAGAAGCCAAAAAAAAAAGGGGGGAAAAACCAATTCAAATGGTCCTCCAAAAGGACAGACCCTCGGACAGAGGGTTTGGTGCAAAACAGCTGGCACAGCTGGAATGCACCAGGAGGGACAAAAATGGCTGGCCAGGTTCAAAATGGTCGGCCGACCAGGGGTCAAAGGGGTCAACAAGAATTGCTGGTCGGCCACCCCAAAAAGGTGGCCTCCCAGATGAGTGCAACACAGCTGTATGGTCAAAACCCAGAAAATGTGAACCAGGAGAGAGAAAAATCAGCTTTTTAGAGGGGTTCAAAAGGGTCAAGAACAATTGCTGGTCGGCCTACCCATATTGGTGGCCTCCCAGGTGTGTACAACACAATGATGTGGTGGAAAATCAGAAAAAGTGGCCCGGGAGTAGAAAAAACTAGCTTTCTAGTGAAGAAAACGGGCGATGAAGAGCGATGAAGAAATAAAACTGGTTTTTTAGAAAAATTGCTGGTCTCCCAACCTCCTACAACCTTTCTAACAATGAAAATAAGGTCCCTGCCAAAAATGGACCAAGACGGATGCAAAACGAAGGTTCGGGGCCGAAACACGCAGTTCGGGGCTCCGAAAACAGACTGTTAGGCACCGGAAGTGGCGTTTGACCACGGAGTTGGTCTTTCGGGCCACAGTGTCCCTCAAAAGGGAGGAAACAAGGTGTGTGCCAAAAACCGGAGCAAACGGAGGTAGTTAAGCGGTCCCGAACCGAGGCACACAGCCGACGGCTCTAAAAACTGGAAACCAGGCTCGAAACTGGAAAAATGGCCTACGACCATGAAACGTAGCCTACGGCCACTGAGAGATGATCTACGAGACCTCTTCCTCCCTTCGGGAAGAGAAAACAAAGAAAACAGGGCCTGGTTCGTAAACCGAGGCAAAGCACAAAAGAGTCCGGAAGTCCGGAGGCAAGGCTCGCAGCCGTAACTCCGCAACCTCAGAACGAGCACAATATGCAACATCACCAAGCGCTCAATCGGTGACGTCTGAGTCTTAAGGTCGGTCAAAAATGGGGTGTCTACAGTTGCCCCTCTTTGACAGAACTCGGAAGTCAAGGAGTGACGGGAGTGAATGTCAAAGCCCAGAGACGACACATTTTTGACAAGGCCGAAGACTTAGACAAACAGGCGAGACGAACAGAAAGATGTGCCCGCAGGCATGCCCGCAGGCAGGGGAAAAAATGCAAAGCGATATGCACAAAGCCGGATGTAACTCAATGATCATGTGAAGCAACAAGCTGTAATGAAGCAAATATTCACAATAGATGCAACAGTTTTAAGTAAGAATGCAAAGTAAAACTACATTTCATATAGTTAAAATGCGAAGAATTATTCAATTCTTGCCACGTCTCACACGGAGAAGATACAATACCTGCGCAGTTCATCTGGTCGCACCAGCCTCAAATGAACCATACATACAATATCGTGCCTGCAAAAGAAAGAAACTCAACAAGTACAACATAGTTAGCAACATATGTTCAGAGTGATATCGAATGCAGACAAACACGGTGTCGATGGGTGAGTGCCTCGCAATGCGAGAGGAAACGCGCGTGACAATGAAAGTTTAAGCATGGGGGTATGACAATACCCGTGAAACGTGCACAACAGTGCAAGTGGTGTGCATGAGAATGCAGGTGATGTGCACAACAATGTAGAACAAGTGTAAACTCGAATGCATGTTTGTCACAAAATGACGAGCAAAAAAAATGCAGGTTTTTTGACGAGGGTGGCTCGATCGCGACCTCCGGTTTACCTCCCGAAGGGGTCGCGATGTATTCAAAAAGGATACATCTTGATTTTGATGAGTAACGATGAAGCACGCATCGAAAGTTGGAGTTGAAGTTCCCGCGGATAGATTTCGCGATGAAAAGTGCACTTTCTTTGTACTTTCTCGGGTGCCGGGGACTCCAATCATCACCAAAATTTGCAGAGACCTTGGAGACCACCTTGGGAATGCTGCCGACCATGTTTGGTCCAAAGGGGAGGCCACCGACCAGGTTTGAGGGAGAGGGGTGGTCGGCCTGCCAGAAAAGGTGGCCGGCCGACCACCTAACCCAAATCCGGGGCAGTTTGGTCCTTTTGCTCTCATTACTTTAAATCCACTCGGCTAAACACCTTTTCCTCACAACTCTAACTCCGAAATCAGTCCCTCTACCTTCCTAGAGCATTTTCTCTCTTAGATCTGCGCTCCATACGTGTTTTCCAACGCCCCACGCAAGGTTGTTTCGCGGAATCTTTCGGTTTTCAACACTTTGAACCGATTAAATTTTGATTTCGGTGCTTCTTTTCCCATTTTTGCCACTTGAGGTGAGTTTGTCTCAACATTTGGAAGATTTTCTCGGGAGTTGACTTTTGTTGACTTTTTCATTTCCCGAGAGTTGCCTTTTGTTGACTTTTTCCAATTTTGGCTCATTTTTGCTACTTTTTGCAGATTTTTCGAAATGGCCGGTCACTTTCCTCAAGGTGGAGGTCCTCCAGGCGCCGGAGATGATCCAGATATTATGGCTCTGCCTCCGAGGGTTCGACCATTTATTCCTGAGAGGTACGACCCTCCGACACATGTCCTCCCTCAGGCAGTTTTTTATTATTTTACTGATTTCGATGATCGAGCACCGGCGGATCTTTTATTGCGGGAGCCGGAGTCCCACCTCTCCCATCAGGCACAGGAGGTATGTTCCTCGCTTTCACATTTTCTGCGATGTAACCTGCATTTTCCATGCATTCCATGCTATGTTTGTTTATTTGCTCATCTTAGCACACAGCTCGTTCTGAACATTTAGCCTATGACATAGCGTTCCATTTGCATTTTGAACACACAGCTCAATCACTTGAATTTCTAAACACGCAGCCCATAAATTGATTGTGAACATGTAGCACACACTTGTTGAAAGTCGAACACACAGCCCAAACTTCGAATTTTCTGAACACGTAGCTCGAATTTGAGGTGAACACACAGCGCACACTCGTCGAGAGTTGAACACGCAGCCCAAACACTTGAATTCTGAACACACGACTCATTGTCGAGGTGAACACACAGCACACACTGATTGAGAGTTGAACACGCAGCCCAAACACTTGAATTCTAAACACACGACTCATTGTTGAGGTGAACTCACAGCACACACTGATTGAGAGTTGAACACGTAGCCCAAACACTTGAATTCTGAACACACGACTCATTATTGAGGTGAACACACAGCACACACTGATTGAGAGTTAAACACGCAGCCCAAACACTTGATGTCGAACACACAGCTCGTTGTTGAGGTGAACACACAGCACACACTTTGTAGAAGGTTGAACACGCAGCCTAAACACTTGATGTCGAACACACGACTCGTTGTTGAGGTGAACACACAGCATATACTGATTGAGAGTTGAACACGCAGCCCAAACACTTGAATTCTGAACACACGGCTCATTGTTAAGGTGAACACACAGCACACACTTTGTAGAAGGTTGAACACACAGCCCAAACACTTGATGTCGAACACACAGCTCGTTGTTGAGGTGAACACACAGCACACACACTGATTGAGAGTTGAACACGCAGCCCAAACACTTGAATTCTGAACACACGGCTCATACTTTGAATTTTCTGAACACACAGCCCAGATTCTGTATCTGATTTGATTTTGCACACAGCTCATACATTTCATTTGTACGCAGCTTATTCATTTCATTTGCACGCAGCTTACACATTTCATTTTGAAACTGGATACATGTATTTATTCTGAATGCAAGTGACCTCTCGTGTTACGCGAGGATACGGCTCCATTGTGGCGAGAGAGTGGTACGCAGAGCTTCCGGAGGCTGTCCAGGATTCGGTTGACTTGGCAGGGTTTGGGCCCTTCTGCACTGGGATATCTCGTTGTCCTGCTAGTAGGATGCTGATGGGTGCCTTGGTAGAGAGATGGTGGGACACCACCAACTCCTTCCATTTCTCTGCTACTGGGGACATGACTATGACCCTGTTTGACTTCGCTGTATTGACCGGCCTTGATGTGGGAGGCTGGGCAATCCTATATGACGAGGACATGGGCCAGTGGGAGGCCGCCTGGATGTACTTATTGGGAGCTCGCCCGCCAGTTGACAGATCTTCGGGCAGAGTCCGATATACCTGGTTTTCTTCGCATTTCAGGAGGGTGGAGATGGAGCCTGAGACTCCTGAGGAGGTAGCACAGTACACCCGTGGATTTCTGATGTTCCTCTTCGGGACCACTCTGTTTGCCGATAGGGGGAACACTGTCGGGCTCTATCCGTTGAGTGCTCTAGTGGACCTATCACAGGTTAGCCGATATGATTGGGGTGGCGCCAGCCTGGCTACTCTCTATTGCTATATGAGCGCGACCTCCCGTGGACGGGGGAACATAGTCGGCGGCTATTGGAGAGCCTGGAAGGTACTTTCTGTCCTCTTGATTTACATTTCTGCTTTTCATTATTTGTACATTGCACACACGGCGCACTTTACATTATGTACCTTGCACTGTGCTTTCAGCATTTTGTATTTACATTCTGCACTCAGCATTCTGTATTCTGATGGTTACTGCTTTGTTTTCCACAGCTATGGATCTACGCGTACTTCCCGACGCTAGCTCCGGAGCTTGAGGTAGAGGTGCCCCTCACGACCCCTTACTCACTTGTATTCGAGGGCCAGTATCGGCCGAGACCTCAGGAGTCTCTCCTCTACCTGCGGCAGTACTTCGATACAGTGCGGTCGTCAGAGGTATTTCAGAACTCTCAGTTCTTCATGTTTTCATATCTTTGATTTATCTTACACATTCACAATTTCTGATCAGCTTATCCATCTGTTATCCGCAGATCACATGGCAGCCCTGGGCGCTTTTAGGTAGAGACCTCTGATTCCAGTTTGCCGGAGCATGGGGTGCCTCTTGATATAGGATCCTGTTCGAGGGGTCAGTTGGTAGGGCCTGGTTTTTGGGGGATCGCTTTTTGCGTTAGGTATGGGGCTACCCTACTCAGGACATTCCCTCAGCACCCCCAGACGATATGCGGACCGCCGATAGGCTCCCTCCCCAGGGTGTTGTTAACGCCAGGTTGGGTACTGATGCATTTCTTCATCTCGAGGAGGGGGATTACGCTACTTACCGTCACACATATTTGATGCCTCCATTGACGGGAGTCCGTACTCCGACGGTGAGGTCTGCTGGTATGCCATCATCGAGCCGGGCTCGGACTGCGGATGTCCCTTCCACCAGCAGGGCTGGCACATCTAGAGGTGGGGGTGGATTGGTTCCCCCGATTCCTCTGACTCATTTTCATGCTGGATGGCCAGAGATCTCGACCGAGTTGCCGGGATGGAGATATGGGGCTTCCTACCCGATCCCGATAGAGCCTCCGATGCCTGACCATCGATATGTCAGTGACCCTGACTCACCACCGGTATGTTCCACTGTTTTCCATTTATCACACAGATACTTTGGCATTTGTTTATTCATTGATGACTTGAGCTTGTATCTGCAGCCACCTAGGGAGTACATGGACGAGATGCTCGGGTTGGTAGCCTCACTCAAGGGCATGGTTCTGCGGAGAGAGGCGCAGTTGTCCATCATGGGTGTCCAGGTACTCTTTAGTTTTCTTGCCTTTATCATACTTTTGATGACATGCTGATCTTGAACATCTTACTGCATTGATAGGCTGCCTGTGTAGAGCACATCTGACACACACCACATTCATGTACTATATCTGCATCCATCCACTCTGTGTAGTTTGCTTGCATCTGCATCTGATATACATGTTTTAGTTGATGTACTCAAATTGCACTCTTTATTTTCAGATGCCTCCGGTGTATGCTCAGCCACAGGCCGGGCCATCTAGGCCTTCTCGAGGAGCCGGGCCATCTGGGCCTTTTCGAGGAGCTGGACCATCTATGCATTCTCGAGGAGCTGGACCATCTATGCCTTCTCGAGGAGTCAGGGGAGGGGGGGTCGTTTCGCAGACGCAGAGCACACATTATGGAGGAGGAGGCCAGCGAGGAGGAGGAAGCTGCAGATCGTCAGTCAGAGGCATCTGCTGACAGGGAGGAGGGTTTCGACCTTGGTTCCGGAAGTGGAGGTGAGGCCGAGGAGGATCTCGAGGATGACAGCTCCGATTCAGATGGCGCTGGTGGTGCAGAGACTGTTCCGCAGAAGAGGACGAAGAGGGCCTCTTATTCCTGCTCTTGAGAGCATCGATGCAGTTGTTTCCTGCTTTATTCACCTTTTTACTAGTAGTTGTAGCACATTGTACATTGTTAGGCAGTTTTATTTTCTGTAAAACTTGTGTAACAACCCTCGTACTGATTACCGATAAACTACTGAATTAGCTACTGGTTACTGCTAAACTGAACTGATAATGACTGATAATTGAATTAACTGAAGTATTGAATGGACTGATTGAAATCGAAACTGAAATTGAATAAGTATATCTATTGTATTGCATTTCTATCTGTTTGATTGATCATTTATCTGTTCGTGTTTTATGTGTAAACTGCTAATTGAAGGCCTTATCGGCGGCCGAATTAGGAACCGTTTAGAGTTTTGTGATCAGTAGAATATTTGTGATTTAATGGTATATTTATCTAAATTGTGATTAGGTATGATTAAACTAGATTAAAATGAGCTAAACGCATAGATTACCTTAATTACAACTTTGCCCCACTTAGTGGACATTTGTTTATTATTATTAGAGAGCCTTATTACACTTAGCATAACAATTGTTCAGCCCTTCTTGTTGCCTCTAACCGACCAAACCATAGAGAGGGTAGGAGATTGGAGGAATTCATCTTGCATGCTTGGAATTTGAGAGGATTGAAGTATAAATTACAAACTTGAGCTTGTATTCTCCTAATTGAAGACTTAGGTAAGTGAATCCATCTTCTTCTTGTTGTCTTTGAGTTCCATCTTGCATGTATCATGGTTATAGAAAAGTTAAGTCATGAATTTGCTCATATTTATTGAATCGGAACTCCATTGTTGCATGCATGCTTGAATTGGTGCATTTTGAAGTTGAATTCATGATAGATTGTACATGCAAGCTCATGTTTTCGTTCAAGCCCATGTTTTCATTTTGTCTTCCAAGTATTGAGCTCAATTGAGCTAGTATTGAAGCTTAAAATTGTTTAAAGTGCATGCATGTCATGTTTGCATGTTGTTCTTGAAAATTAGTTTGAAAATGAGTTTGATTGAACACCCTTGGGCTTTGATTTCTTAAATTGAGTTTTGAAACATGTTATTCTATGTGTTTTAAAAGAGTTTTTCCAGAAAATAGCCCAAGAGGATCGAAAATGTTGCTTTTGAACTTGGTTTTGAGCTTGGGACTCAAATCTGGAATTTCCAGATTTTGGTTGTCCGCTCGAGCGGAGGAAGTAGCGCTCGAGCGGAGAAGTCGAGCTCCCAGCATCTTGCACCGTGCATCAGTCCGCTCGAGCGGAGTATTGGGCGCTCGAGCGGAGGACTGGGTGACACGCTCGAGCAGGCGTCGAGCGGAGATTTCACCTATCCAGTACTTTTTGGTCCGCTCGAGCGGGTATGTTGCGCTCGAGCGGGGACCTTTGTTTGCTTGTCCGCTCGAGCGGGGAAACCTGCGCTCGAGCGGGACTCTGTTTCACTGAAAATTCTGCAATTGTGTTCCATGCGCATCTTTGCATCCTCATCCCATCCTAGGCATTCCTAGGCCTAGTTTAAGACATCTTAATGAGGATATAGATGTAGAACACACCGAGGCATAATAGGGAGTTAATTATTGTACTTCCCCAACTGTTAAACTTAGAGTGTGCTCAATTTGTTAACTGTTTAGGGTTGGCACTCGGGGACGCGCTCTAGCATACTGTAGCCCAATCTCTGTGAGTAACGATTGTGTAAAGACATGTTCAAATGGTTATCTTTTGAATACTGAACTGAACTGTTTGTTGAACTGATATTATTTACCGAATGAATGTATGTCCTGTATTCTGAACTGTATTGTGGCATCCTTAGCACTTACTGTTTACCGTTACTGATTATAGAGCTCTGTCGGTTCCCTTGTGGAATCATACTGTTTACTGAATGACTGGCCATCATTACTGTTCGGTCCTTTTGGACCTACTGTTTACTGTTATGCTAATGGATGTACCACATATGACTGAATGACTGTTCTGACTGAAAGATTGAAATACTGTTTAATGAACTGTTTTCATTACTGTAAGGACATTACATTCTTAACCTCTTTATACATTATGTTATTCACTGGGCTTTAGCTCACTGCTCATATATATATATGTAGGTGTACAAGCATCGGATCAAAGCTAGAAGCGTCGGAGTAAGCTCCAGTTTTGTCAAGCCAGCCTATGTGCCTCACTGCGAGGTTCCGAGTTGCCATGCTATGGCTTGGGGTGTTTTTGTGTCCCCCATCGGTCTCCTTATTGTTTTGTACCACTGTATAGACTGTCTACTGTTTTACTGTACTGTTATCGAGGGATTAGGTCCCCGTACTGAATGTTTGTATATGATTGTATAGACTGTACTGTTTTGAACTGTATGAATGCATAAGAATGTTTTTGGCATACAGATTTTCACAGCTCAATGGACACTAGTTACTTACTGTATTGGCTTCCGCCAGGCCCTGTACTCTGCTTAACTGTATTACTGTTCAGCAAGCCTTCGGTAATCTCAGATTACTGGCCAGTTACGGTGCTAAACCCATAGGGCCGGGTTTGGGTCATGACAACTTGTACCCTTGTCGTAAAAAGTTGTAACAAAGGAAGCATGATGGAATGAAACAGCTTTTGGAAAAAGTGTTGTATTTTATGTTCTTAGCATCGTATCGCATCATTTTGCACAAAAATGAGATTGAATGGAATTGTGCGCTGTGTATTTACCAAGTCAGGTAGTGAACCGACGCAACAAACTAAACAACCTAACTTACTAAGAAATAACAAAACCTTAGCAAGTTTACAACTCGATAAGCAAAACACAACAAAGTTGATAACTCGATAAGCAAGGCACAACAAAATTGATTAAACAAAGAGTAACAACTCAATGCACGAAACTCGACAGCTCGACAAAACTTAACAACTCGATAAACAAGACATCTCAACAAACAAAACAACAACTCGATAAGCAAAGCAACAACTCGATAAGCAAGACTTAACAACAACTCTATAAACAAAGTGCATTTCGGACGATCTGGGTGACGGAACGCATCCGAAACAGAGGGAAATGGAGGCCTTCGACACTCCCGATG
This sequence comes from Camellia granthamiana, assembly GCA_036172215.1. Lineage (NCBI taxonomy): Eukaryota > Viridiplantae > Streptophyta > Magnoliopsida > Ericales > Theaceae > Camellia > Camellia granthamiana. The sequence goes on from CM069912.1 coordinate 59,479,924, forward strand.
CATGCAAATGCTGGGAACTTCCTTCTAGAGGGTAGAACAGGACCAAAGACACACTTTGCAGCATGGCCGACCACCTTAGGAGCTGGCTGACCAGCTTTTTGCATTTGAGGGGAGACGGGTGGTCGGCCTACCAGAAAAGGTGGCCGGCCGACCACCTAGCTTGGCAGCCACCAATTTTTCGACACGTGTCCTCCCGAACAGTGCCTTATCCTCTTTAAAAGTCCTAGCTCCGTGGCTTATTCATCCCATCTCAGTCTTGCATCAAAATGGAGGCATTTCTTGTCAAAAATCTCACAGCTTGGATCGCTTCTCTAGATGGCTCAGAAAAGTTGAACTTCCGGGGCTTCGGCTTGAATGCACTATTCACGCTGAGACGTACTCCGCTGCACCTTCCCTTCCTTCATGCCGCGGCGAGGTTTTGGAACCCGGTGACACATGTTTTAGCTTCAGCGGGCAAGAGGTATGTCCAACTTTCGAAGATTTTCAAGTTTTGATGGAATCTGAACGCCATGAAGAGATTTTGCCTCAGTTTCGCTTTGGTCATGCCCAAGCTTTAGGGCGGATGTGTGGGCTCACCATGCATGACGCTCGGTCTCTGATCTGCAACGGGGAACTGGACATCCTTGGCTTGATTCATCGCTTTTCTGATGCCGGTGACAGCGGCAACCATCATTGGCAAGGTTTTCGGCAACACGCCCTTTATTTGTGTATGCTATCTCACTTTTTGCTTGCCCCAGGCTTTAGTGGATCTAGCATTCACCTGATTGAAGTTGCTCAAGGCTTGAAAGAAGGAAGAGTTGCATCGCCATGATATTGGCCGAGACGCTAATGGGCTTGGATGCTTTCTATCGCCGGGAGACGACCAGATTTGCGGGAAGTCCACTACTGCTGCAGGTAATGTTTCCCACCCAATCTCACATATGTATTGCTCACATCACTCGGCCCTCAGGCTCAGTTTTTCTCACAAAACCCCTTTCTCACTTTTCTCTTATCATACATCTCTCTATTCTTTATTCTCTCATTTTTCATCCCTCCCCAGATATGGTTGATGGATAAACTGCAGGTTGTGGACTCTTGCCCAGCCTACTCGGCTCGCAGCTACTTCTTTCGACAACGCCTAGTCGATGCCCTTGATGAGGGGTGGTGGTTTGACTGGATGTGCAATTTGTCTGAAGATCGCATTGCTTGGCGCTGTCCTTGGCTCAATCTCCCAGCAATGAGCTATAGCATGTCCCGGCAAACCGGGATCCAGTTGATTGGTCTGACTCACTGTGTGTTCTACTTTCCGTTCCAGTTCCAGCGCCAGTTTGCTCATGATCAGACTTGCCCGCCAGAGGGGATAGAGTATCCTGCCGCATTCCCGGTTCGAGGCGCACAGCTTGCCCGTTATGCCACAGCATGGAGGACTAGAGAGCCCCTGGCCCCCGCTCCCACTTTCAGTTGCACTTTGTCTAATGAGTGCTTAGATTGGCTTAATGAAGAGGCACAGATTGGGCCCAGCTTGGCATCAGAGGCTTTGACCAGCTCTGGGAGGGTGCGCAGGGACACCTGACTTATCTATGCACCGAATTTATTGCTTTACTAGTACTTTCAAGTTTTCTTTATGAATGTAATAAAAAGCAACTTTAATTTGTATGCAAGAGCAGGAGAACTCTGTTTTGAAATCAATGAAATTAAAGGTTGTGGGTACTGAAAATTTTCCGCTTTGGTCCAAAAATGGTCTAAGTTGTAAAAAGATTAATTTGAACAAAGTCAACTTTTATTAAAACTTTTCAAAACCATTTTCGATATGGATCAGAACTGGACACGCCTGAGATCTGTCACTGAGATGCACGACCCCGGATCTTAGCAACTGGAAAGTTGCCCCTAGTCTGAATAGCACTGCACTGGAGATTACGATGAATGCTGATAGACAAAGATGACTGAGATGATTAAATGGACAAAGTTGATCGGGGAAAAGTTTATGGCTGAATTTCAGGATGAAGTTGCCTACGTATCCCAAAGATGGGAATCAAGCCTTACGTAGTTCAGGCCCGGGTTCACTCGAGTATTTTCACTCTCCTTTTACACTCTAACTTTTGCCAAGGCCGCCCTTTGCGGGTTTTCAACCTTGCGAGCTCAGTTTTTATAATTTCAAAATTTTTTGTGCTCTGAGTTTTGCCTAGGTCGCCCTTTCGGGTTTTCGGCCTAGCGAGCCTCTCAAGGGTAATATTTCTTCAACTTGTCCATATTGATCGGCTGTGAGAACTCTAGGCCATCTAGATCCATCAGAACCACAGCTCCACCTGACCAGATAGACTTAATGATGTAGGGACCAATCCAATTGGGTCTGAACTTGCCCCTTGGGTCGTGGATGGGAGCTCGGTTGTCCTTGAGCACCAAATCTCCTTCATTTAGATTCCTGGACTTAACTTTCTTGTTGAAAGCCCGGGCAATTCTACGCTGATAACCTTGAACATGGTGCAGTGCTTTCAGTCTCCTCTCATCAAAGAGCATGAGTTCCTCAAATCTGCTTTGCTGTCAATCTGCCTCGGCTATTTGACACTCAGCCAATACTCGCAAAGACGGAACCTCAATTTCGATAGGTAGAACGGCCTCCATCCCATAAACCAATGAATACGGAGTCGCCCCAGTAGAAGTTCTGATTGAAGTCCGGTAGCCCCACAGAGCAAACGGCAGCTTATCTGGCCAGTCCCGGTAGGTTTCCACCATCTTCTGCAATATGTGTTTGATATTCTTGTTGGCGGCCTCAACCGCTCCATTGGTTTGCGGCCGATAGGTAGATGACTTATGAAAAGCCACGTTGTATTTTTCCAACAAGTCAATCACTTCCTTCTTGAAGTGGGAACCGTTATCTGAAATTATCTCGTTTAGGACTCCGTAGCGACAGATGATGTTGTTTCTGATAAACTTCACAACATGTGAAGCCTTCAACACCGCATAGGATTGGGCCTCAACCTACTTTGTAAAATAATCTATCGTGACCAGGATGAACTCATGCCCATTTGACCCCTTCGGAGTGACAGCCCCGATCACATCAATTCCCCAGACTGAAAATGGCCATGGCGAAGTCATATTGTACAGCTTTGACGGCGGAATGTTCATGCGATTTGCATGAATTTGACACTTGTGGCATCGCCGGACAAAACCGATACAATCCTTCTCCATGGTGGACCAGTAGTAACCCTGTCTGAGGATCTTCCGTGCTAGCATTACTCCATTCATGTGCGCACCGCATTCCCCTCCATGGATGGCCTCCATTAGATGCTTTGATTCTTCGGCATCGACACATAGTTTATGTATTCCTAGATGACCTCTCTTATACAGCTTACCAACACAGATGATGAACTGAACGACCATTCTTCTGATTGCCCTTTTATCCTTGGCATTTACCCCTGGTGGGTATGTTTCCTTCTCCAAGAAATTCCAAATGTCGTAATACCAGGGGTTTTCGTCCTGAGCCTCATCTATAGCAGCAATCGACTCGTAGGCTGGCGCAAATTTCTGGTCAATGATGACTGGACGCATCCGGACTCCGAACGGGATGTCTATCATGGAAGATAGAGTTGCCAAAGAATCTGTGAACCTGTTGTTCTCTCTTAGTAGATGAGCAAAGTTTAGCTTCTCTAACCGAGGAATTAACAAGTCCAAGGTTTGGTGACACATCATCATCTTTTCTTCTTTGACTTTCCAGTCCCCTTTTGCTTGAGACACAACAAGGTTCGAGTCCCCGATGACATCCAACCGTCTTGCCCCTAGTTCCAGGGCTGCTTCTAGACCGGCAATGCATGCCTCATATTCTGCTTCGTTGTTCGAGACTTTGAACCGGAGTTTGAAGGCTAGAGGGATACGGGACTTGTCAGGTGCTATCAGCAACACTCCTATCCCATACCCGTACTGGTTTGACGCTCCGTCAAAGTACATCGTCCAAAATTCGTTGTCGATATGCAAAATGGCCTCATCTGGGAATAAGTACTCAACTGCTTCACCCCCTTCCACTGGATGATCGGCTAAGAATTCTGCTATTGCTCTTCCCTTGACTGACTTGCGCGTTACATATTTCAGATCGAATTCGGAGAGCAACAGCAACCAACGAGCTAGCCTATCCGTAAGTGCTGGTTTCTCGAAAAGATATTTGATGGGATCGAGTCGTGAAACCAACATTACGGAGTGAGCTAACAGGTAGTGCCGCAGCTTCCTGGTAGCCCATACCAAAGCTAAGCAAGCCTTCTCCAACGGTGTGTAGCGAGTCTCATACTCTAGCATCTTCTTGCTCAGATAGTAGATGGCTCTCTCCACTTTGTCCTCTGATTCTTGCACGAGCATGCAGCCCATTGTAGTCTCAGTTACTGAAAGGTACAATATCAACGGTTTCCCTGGCTCTGGTGGTGACAACACGGGCGGGTTCTGTAAGTATTCCTTGATCTGTTCAAAAACAGCTTGGCATCAGCCGTCCCATTGGAATTTCTTACCTTTCTTCAGGAGACCAAAAAGTGGTTCACAAGTCAAGGTTAATTTTGAGATAAACCGTCTTATGAATTGCACTTTACCCAGAATGCCTCGCACCTCCTTTTCAGTCCTTGGTGGTGGCATTTCTAAGATGACCTTGATTTTGGAAGGGTCGACTTCGATGCCTCTCTGTGTAATCAGAAACCCCAGCATTTTTCCCGCTGTAACACCGAACGTACACTTCTGAGGATTCAGCCACAACCGAAACTCTCTGATCCTTTGAAAGAACTTTTGCAAGGCGGTGTAGTGGCCCTCTCTATCTTTGGACTTGACAATCATGTCGTCCACGTACACCTCAACCTCTTTGTGGATCATGTCATGCAATATTGTGGTCGCGGCCCGTTGATTAGTAGCTCCAGCATTCTTCAGCCCAAACGGCATGACTCTATAGCAGTATGTCCCCCACGGGGTGGTGAATGCAGTCTTTTCCCGGTCTTCAAGTGCCATTACTATCTGATTATAGCCGGAGAAGCCATCCATTAATGAAAGCAAAGCATGCCCTGCTGTGAAGTCCACTAACTCATCAATATACGGCAAGGGAAAGTCGTCATTCGGACTGGCTCTGTTCAAATCCCTGAAATCCACGCATACTCGGATCCTGCCATCCTTCTTCGGCACCGGAACGATGTTGGCCAACCAAGTCGGGTATTCGGATACCAGCAGGAAACCTGCGTTGATTTGCTTGGTGACCTCTTCCTTAATCTTGAGAGCCCAATCCGGGTGGATCCTCCTGAGTTTCTGTTTAACGGGTCGCGCCTCGGGGTCAAGAGGGATCCGATGCTGTACAATCTCAGGATCGATTCTAGGCATGTCTTCGTAGGACCACGCGAAAACATTTTTGAAATCTTTTAATAAAGCGACTAAGCGCTAGCGTTCCTCCGAAGACAACGTGGACCCGATCTGGACCAGCCGTGAGTCCTCCTCAGTACCAACATTCACAGTAGTGATTTCATCAACTAACGGTTTAACAAACCTTTCCTGCTCTTGTTCAATTAAGCGTTGCAAAACCGGAGGAATTTCGTCCTTGTTGTTTTCGTCAAAATTTTGAAAGTCTGAGTTAATGCAATAAATTAAGGGCACAGAAAAGTACTCAGAAACCACAGCTACTTGATTCTCATTAAGCACATCCAAATCGTCCGATTCTTTGGTTACAACAGATTCAAAAGAGAAAGAAAAAGACGGCTTGGACAAGACTGTGGCATCCGGGTTATCATCCCCAGGATTACCAGACTCAGACTCAGTCGAGCTGGAACCTGATTCCGACTCACAAGACTCGGTGGAATCAGATTCCGGCTCACTACCTGACCCGATGCTGCTGGACAAAAATCCCTCTTCATATTGCCAAATGAGAGAGGGTGCGATAGAGGCATCCAAAATAGTTGCTGGTAGGCCCGCAGCCGTTTCATTCCCGATCACGCATACCGAGAAGTTATCCCCCAAGCACTTCTGGTCGAGCGGAGGATCTGAAAGTAGACATGCCAGCGCTACCCCCATCTTAAGTTCGATGTCCTCAGACTGCACTTTCTTGCTCTGCTCAGCCTTAGCCAATGGGTCCGTCTGCTCTTTGGCAACATCCTCCTCGGATAACTGCAGATCAAAGAAGATCTCAAAACCTGGTACGCGCTTCCTCTCTGCGTTCAGCCACGGCTCTGGAAAACCACAAAACGGAAAGTCCTCCCCTTCCCGGATGAAGCGTCCGTTTAGGGTACCCTGAATGGGCCTATGCATCAGCTCAAAAGGCTTTCCAGCCTGCTTTGCTCTGGCTCTCCCAGCCATTTCCTTCCCCTTCCTTATCCAATCTTCTTTGGTGGGCTGATAACCCAAACCAAAGGTATGGGGGTTGTGTGGCACTTCGGCCAATGCTGTGACGCCCTTCTGGCCGCTCTTTCCCAATCCCATCCAGGGGATGTGTTGAAGCTTGTTCATGAGGTATACAGATTGAGCACTGACATACACTCCCTCATTAACAGCCATGATGTTCTGCACAACCCGAGCCTCAGCTAAGGTAAAACCTGACATAAACACGTCCTCCATGCCGTGCTCAATTTCTAGGACTGGTGTAGATACCTCCGGAGGTGGATGGATCGATGAATTCCTGAAAACAATGGCTACTTCCTTTCCATAGGGGTATTTCACCATCTGATGCAGAGTGGATGAGACGGCCTTCACCTGGTGCAACCACGGCCGCCCCAAAAGCAGATTGAAGGTTGCCAGAACTTCTAAGACGTGGAAGTCTATCTCATGTTGTCCTGGCCCAACCTTGGTCTGGATTTTTACCGTCCCCATTACTTCCCAGCTCGTTTTGTCATACGCCTGAATCACCTGGGCTATTGGTACAAAGTCGGCGTTCTTTAAACCGATGGCATAGGCTGTCCTTGCCGGGCAGACATTGATTGCGGACCCTATGTCAACGAGTACCACGGGTATCCATTTATTTCTACACTCCACAGAGATGTAGAGTGGCCTAATATGGTTCGCACCCTCAGGTGGTAGTTCCTTATCAGAGAAAGTCATCATCGGGGTAGCTCCTCACGGAAAGACTAGTCCAACCAGCTGCTCTGGTGTGGTATCTATGGAGAGTTTGGCCTTGTCCATAGCAGATAGAATAGCCTGTCTGTGCACTCGTGATGCCATAAGCAGTCCCCAGATGGAGATGTCTACTTGTATCTTCTTCAGCTGCTTCAGTACAGCTTCTTCTTCGATCTGCTTGTTTCCTTATCCTTCTCAGATGCCTCTGGTTGGTCCAGGTGCGGAGGCTTGAAATACCGCCCGCTTCTCGTCATATGATCGACCTCACCAATATACCAGGTGTCGTCTGGGTGATGGTTTCCCCAATCTTCATCTGTGTGGGCAAGACATAAATCGTCGTCTTCCCACCACATTTCGTCGGCAGCCCACAGGCACCTGTCCGGTCCCGGTATGATTGTATCCGAAGTATTTTCAGCCCACATGCTCGCAGCATCTTCTGTTCTTGTGCCCACAGCACTTTCGGTCCCCACGGGGGCTTTAGCTTTCCTGATTCTCTCAGAATCCCCAGATCTTTCTTGTTCCAACTGCGTCAGTACAGCTGGTTGTTCAATATTCCCTGCATTCGCAATGCCCTGGTCCTGAGCGAAATTCTTCGTACCGGCGCTCTCCGGCAATCCATTCTGACTTCCGTCCCTTCCGGCCACAACTGATATCCTCGCCCCTGCCGAGCCCTGTTCTGGTTGGAACTTTTCCACAACGTCCAGTTGATCATCCAGCCACCCGATAGCCTCTGCCGATTCCTCATAATCAAACCAGTTGACTGTCGCGTCCCCCGATTCTTGGTCATTGAAAAACTGGAGGTTGGCAAAGTCCTCTTCCACAGCCGTCAAATCATTTGCCCCTTGCTCAAGTCTATCCCCCTGGATCACACACAGTTCTGCCCTCTCTGGCAATTCTACACTTGGCTCAACTTGGCCCACCGACAGAATGTACTCACTCGGAGCGTAGCCTTCCCCAGCGACACTCCCAGACTGCTCAAACCCTGATTGAACAATTCCATCCTCTTCTAAAATCTCCTCTGTTCTATCTTTGCCAATCACCCCCATTGGCTCGGGTTGGGTTCTGGAGATGTCCAACATGCACAAAGAATCAGTGCAGTCAAGAAGGAGCACCTCCGGCCTAGGTAGGTGGGATGGGGTGATATAGATACTAGGATCGTAAGACACGACCCCAGTCTGGATAAAGTTGATTCTGTTGGGAGGGGGAGCTTGGTTATACGGTGGGAGAGGGTTTGTTGTGACATTGGGTTTTTTTGGAGGCGCAATCACCTGTTTGTCAATAAGATCCTGAATCTCGTGACGCAATCTAAAACAATGGTCAGTGTCGTGACCATGTTGTTGGTGATATGCGCAGTATTTTGCTGGGTCATGAGAGAGAGGGAGTGGATTTGGTAGTGGCCTCGGCTCCAGGGGCTTCAAATGCCTTTTCCTGATTAATACCCCCAGAGCCTTGGACAGGGGCATATATAAAGGCGTGAAGGTTCTTTGGCCTCTGGGTTGGTATTTGGTGGTCTGCGTATTGCTCTCGGATGCACCGGAGAAAGGTGTGGCTGCCATGGGCCTTGGAAGGGGAGGGGGAATGGTGGTGACTATGCTCACCTCCGAAGCTCTTGCAGTCGCAGCGCCACTTGGGCCTGCATTGTTGTTGCGGTTAAAGGTTCTTCTGGGCTGCTCCCTATCTTGGTCGATCAGACCCTGTTTCATTGCATCTTCAATTTGTACCCCCATCTTGTGCAGATCCGAAAAAGTGGGGAAGGGGAGTACAATCATTTTTTGCATCAATTTTGGCTGGAGATTGCGCACAATCATCTGAATCTGGTCCTTATCAGTGGGCCTTAAAGTCATCATTGAGGCCTTTGCCCTCCACCTGGTCACGAAATCCGAGAAACTGTGTTTGGGCTCCTGCCTTGTTGTTTCAAGGTTGCGTGTTGTAATCTCGATTTGGGTGTTGTAAGAGTATTGCGCGACAAAGGCCTCAGCCATCTTATCCCAACTTCGCTTGACGTCATCCTCTAACTTTGCGTACCAGATAGCGGCCACACCCGACAGGGTCCGGCCGAACAGCGAAAGCTTCTGCGGTTTGGTGAGGCCCATTGGCCGTAGTATATCTGAGAAGAGTCGGAGGTGGACCATTGGATCCCCAGATCCGTCGAAGCGATCGATTTGCGGCATCTTGAACCTATTCGGCAGCGTCACAGCCACATCGGTATATCCGTCCTCGATATCCGGAATAGCCTTTACTCCTTGGGACTTTTTGAACAGCTTCTCGAGCTTGCTCAATTTCAATGCTGTTGGGTCTATTTCGAACTCGAAGGGAGAGTCCGGGTGGTTGATAGGCGTATGTGCCTTGGACAGTTGAGGTGGAAGCGTGGGCGGAGATGGCCCCGTTGGAAGGTTTGTGTCCTCTTGGATGTTCTGGACATTTGGCAAGGTGTTTTGGATGTTTGGCAGGACATTCTGGACAGTTGGTGTTTGCTCGGGTAACGGGACCCCTGGTGGAGGAGGAGCTGGGTGTGAGGTTGATGTTCCGGCTTGCTGCTGAAGTCTAGTGATGAGCTCAGCCTGCTGGGCCATGATTGTGGCCTGCTGTTTAGAGAACTCCGCTTGGCGGACAGCGTCCTCCTGCATTTGCTTCATACTCTCTTGTGGCTGTCGCATCATTTCTTCCATCCCGGCCATATTCTGCTAATCTTGCTGACTGACTGGTATGTGTATCTCAATGGCAGAAACTGAGACCTCAGCCCGACTGTTCGCTGCTAGGGTAGACCACTGCTCTGGTAACCTCTGTTCAGACACACTACGTCTTCTCGGCCTTTGTCTGACAACCGGGGGTAGAGAGTGAAACACTGGCTGTCCGTCAACCAGATCCTCAAATCGATTGAGTCGACGACCTCTTGTCTAGAGTGCTTGGGGAATATCTGCTTGGTCTGAAGCAATTGTGCTAAAACTGCCCCTAGCAAAAAGATAAATAAAGCAATAAGGAAATAAATAACCAGACAAATGGACAGCATAACAGCTTAAAATAAACACACAACACACAGTCGGTAAGCTGAATACACATTATCCTCCAACACTGATCATTATCCCTGAATCACTGTCCCCGAAAACTGAATCTGATACCTGCAGATAACTGATTCCCAAAATAACTGAACTGATGCCCGCAGGCTTGATGCTCAAACTCGCAAACTGATACATGCATTCCTGTAGAGACGCACTCTAAAAGCACATAACAGATAAGTGAGAGTCAAAACACCCCTATGTTGGGGTAAGGTTTCCCTGTCCTATTTTGTCAGGAGCTAGGGTTTCACTACGCACGGAGCGGCTTCAAACAACCTAAAATCGGGTAAGCAACTTGTCCTAGCTTGGAATGGTCACTATGGATTTCGATATGCACTAGGTCGAATGGTCAAAAGGGTGCCCCGGTAAAACCGGGGTTTGTGTTTCCATACTGGCAGAGCCCGTAACCGGTAAGCCTTATGGCACGCAGCCTCTGGCAAACCGCTCAGGAATAGCAGATGGCAAACACGGTGTCCTAGGCGCACCAATCCAAATGCAATGCAAAGAAACACATAAGTGTAGTCAAAACAAGATATCATGAGTTCGAGTCAAGTTCTCTAAATCCCCAGCAGAGTCGCTAGAAACTGTAGACGTCCCCGAACGCCCCAGGAGGATGAGTCCCGTTCTGTTCATTTTGGGCTCACTACAGTTCGGACTCAAATTGTCACGGTTCTCAATCTGAACCAAAGAGTTCAAATCCAGCAAATCGTTTTGAGAAAACAGATTTTTGAAAGAAGTGCCAAACATGGACTGCTTTCCCAGATACAGAGTCGCCACCTAAATATTTTATTTTGGGAAATTTAGGAAACCCTGACTCGTGCCTAAGGCCACGTGTTCGTCATCACCAAAGTTGCTTCGGCTCGGGAACTTGGGTACGATTGGGGAAGGTCACTTCGTGGGCGCCCCCGCTCGCCCGATCAAAGATCGGCCTCTACTAACCATGATATCTAGTTTTGAAAACATTATGCGTTCTTATTCCGGTTATTAGCCTAGATTTACTATGTGATGCGCACAGCATACAAGTATAGACTGGGTCGCCTAAATTGGAACAAAACATTTCCTGTTTATTTTTAAAAGTGGTTTGCTACTCGCAAGTAGGCTTAAAATGCAGATTTTGCCACCCTCAGGTGGGCTTTAGAAAAGATGGTTTTGCCACTATCTAGTGGGCTCAAAACTCACAGTCAATGCATTACTCCAATTCAGATAATCCAACCTTAACCCACAGGCATTCAGGCAGGTATATCACATAAGCATATAGCCTCATGGTAAGCATGCTATCATGGCAGTCACGCACACGCATGCAAGGATGCTAAAACATAACCACTTACCGAGTACTCCAAGCCAAAGAAAGAAGCTAATTAGAAATCAATGCATGATCCTAACTATGTAGAAATGCCTAATGCAACACATGCAAAATGCAACTATAGCAGGCTCGGCTATTCTAAAGATGGCATTTGAAATGCTACAATTAACAAATATTTAACTTGGAATTGAAATACAATGCAGTTAGTATGATGCGCTGAGCCTGGTGCATGCAAAATAGATGAATGAATGCAAACATGCTATCATATTGTATGCTAAATGAAACATGCCCTAATCTAACCATCATAAGCTGGTAAATAAAAGGGAGAAAAACGTGGGGTTGGAAGACATACATCACACACACGCACACTTATTACAACATTGCCCTCGCGCGGAGGGTTCGAATAAATAATACAGTCCCAAATAAATAATATAGTCCGAATAAGTACAAAACCCTAATTAATTAACAAATTAATCTAGAAAAGCGGATAAATTAGCATGCAAGCTATGGACCGCCTTAGCTCTGTTCCGGATGATGAATGATGCATGCTTGAGTTGCCTTGCGCGGAAATCCATTGCGATGCCCCGATTAGCCTCTGTTTACAATTAAGCCCGAAATATTGCGCGAAGCTCCAAAAGACTGTCGGTTTCTGATTTGCTGCAACAGAGAGCAAGAAAGGGGCATGGCAAAGTATTTTCACATATGTATGCACACCTCGATCCTCGTGCCACCAATCACGCATCTCGATGCATGATGGTTGAGGAGTCGAATTGCACGACTCAATATGGAATGAATGCACATATAAACACAACAAGACCGAAACTCCATCATGGTTAATCCGAAGTGTCGGCGATCGGGAATTGAGACACGTTCCGTCACTTGGAGTACGAAACGTCCCTCGTTTCCCGTGTTTGGGCTAACTCCCATCCCAAACACGATGCAATATGCATGACATGCATGAATGCAATTCTAACATGCAACCTAGCATACACAATGCTCGATGTAACATGGCATACACAATGCTCTAACATACAACCTAGCATACGCAATGCTATGAAATGGAATGGCACAATGCACGATGGACTTACACCAATATGAGTGGACCTCAGCCACACTCACATCAGTAGCCATGAGATGAAAATGAGACAACCGAAATGCGTGCACACATGCACGCAAACCGAGGACCGAACCTAAGGCACCAAATGCCACTCTAACAAGGCATGGCAAGGCATGAAATATGGCATACAGACAGGCAAATTCTAGCACTGAAACATGATGCAAAATGATCCCGAATCATGGATATATGTCATACAATGCATGGAATGGTCCCGAAACTCAAAACTAAGCACATGTATTGAACCACAAGTATGCAAAGCAAGCATTTTTTGACTATGAAGCATAAAGACAGAGCCAAGGCAGTCCCAAAACATGCACATTACTAGTTTATAGCATGGTCAAAAGATGTTAACATGATGGGCTAAATCAACATACAAAATTAGCTAGTAAGCATGGGTTACATGACATGTATGTGAAGCGTGTGAGATCTCATCAAACCAGCAAAAATCAGTGAACAAAACATGTGAAAATATGCCCAAATAATCACTGAAATGCAGCCAACATGTGCAAAAATGATGAGCTCCTTTAGAGGGCCATGCAAGGAGTTATTAAGCACATACAAGATAGACATGTAACATGACAAGACCACCTCTGGAAATGGAATATGAAAGCCCTAAAACTCACAAAATGGGCCCTAAAATCAGTCTCGGAAACATGCAAAGAAAGGCCTCTTTGAAAGGCCTTGAATGAGATTTCTCTACACATGCAACATAGACATAAAATATGGCCAAAAGGGCCTTGGATAGAGCCAAGGCAGACCTTAAAACCCCCAAAATGAGGCCTGGAAAGTGACTTCAATGCATGCAAAATGCGGGTCCTTTGGAAGGCCAAGAAGGCCACCAAACAAGACAAGGAGAGAGGGGGTCACCCATCTCTGATTTTGGCCTTTAAGAATACACCTAAGCCACTGAAAATCAACTGTATTTTAGTGGCTAAGAGGCCAAACCATGGCCAATGCAAGTGCTCTAATGCATAGCCCTAATCATGAAGGAATGAAGCATGCATAGGGGGAAGATGACCCCAAACAGAGAAGAGACCTTAAACAAACTCAAAGAGAAGGCCAAAACAAGACTTTTTCCAGTTTATATCAAGCCTCAAAAATATTCACAAGTAGGGCTAAAACATGACACAAAAATAACCCTAAAAGAGAGATAGAGGGCAAGGGGCAGAAGATGGCCTCAAATAGCACAGAGCCCTTCAACAAAGTTGAAGAGGGGCTCAAAATAAGACACTTTACAGTTTTGCTCGAAGCCCAGAAATACTCACAAATAAAGCTATTATATTATGCAAGATAAGCCCTAAAAGAGAGATAAAACACAAAGGGGAGTAGAAGACCTCAAACAGAAAAAAGTTCTTGATCAAACATGAAGATAAGCTCAAAATAAGACTATTTTTAGTTCAGGTCGAAGCCCAGAAATGCTTGCAAATAAGGCTAATCAATCATGCAAAATAGGGCAAGAAAAGGGGAAATAGGGACTCACCCTTGAAGAGCAGATTTCCAGCAGTTTTTGATCCAAGATTCTGAGCTTTCAACCTCTGCAAATGGCCTCCCAGTTGCTGGAATGGAGTGTGGAGGTGGTAGGCTATGAGTTGGTGTGTAAATGGTGCAAGGTCAAGGGTGTTTTGAAGCTTGGATGAGAGAGATATGGAGGATTGTATACCAATGCCCCAGCTGATTTTCTAACGCTTAGAAATGAAGCTCAAGTGTTGGCTTTACAGAGGAGAGAAGCCAAAAAAAAAGGGGGGGAAAAACCAATTCAAATGGCCCTCCAAAAGGATAGACCCTCGGACAGAGGGTCTGGTGCAAAACAGCTGGCACAGTTGGAATGCACCAGGAGGGACAAAAATGGCCGGCCAGGTTCAAAAGGGCCAAGTGGCCGGCCGGCTACCTCCCCTGGTCGGCCGACCAGGGGTCGAAGGGGTCAACAAGAATTGCTGGTCGGCCACCCCAAAAAAGTGGCCTCCCAGATGAGTGCAACACAGCTGTATGGTCAAAACCCAGAAAATGTGAACCAGAAGAGAGAAAACCAGCTTTTTAGAAGGGTTCAAAAGGGTCAAGAACAATTGCTGGTTGGCCTACCCATATTGGTGGCCTCCCAGGTGTGTACAACACAATGATGTGGTGGAAAATCAGAAAAAGTGGCCCGGGAGTGGGAAAAACCAGCTTCCTAGTGAAGAAAACGGGCGATAAAGAGCGATGAAGAAATAAAACTGGTTTTTCAGAAAAATTGCTGGTCTCCCACCCTCCTACAACCTTTCTAACAATGAAAATAAGGTCCCTGCCAAAAATGGACCAAGACGGATGCAAAACGAAGGTTCGGGGGCCGAAACACGCAGTTCGGGGCCCCGAAAACAGGCTGTTAGGCACCGGAAGTGGCGTTCGACCATAGAGTTGGTCTCTCGGGCCACAGTGTCCCTCAAAAGGGAGGAAACAAGGTGTGTGCCAAAAACCGGAGCAAACGGAGGTAGTTAAGCGGTCCCGAACCGAGGCACACGACCGACGGCTCCGAAAACCGGAAACCGGGTTCCAAACGGGAAAAATGGCCTACGACCATGAAACGTAGCCTACGGCCACTGAGAGATGATCTACGAGACCTCTCCCTCCCTTTAGGAAGAGAAAACAAAGAAAACAGGGCCTGGTTCGCAAACCGAGGCAAAGCACAGAAGAGTCCGGAAGTCCGGAGGCAAGGCTCGCAGCCGTGACTCCGCAATCTCAGAACGAGCACAATATGCAACATCACCAAGCGCTCAATCGGTGACGTCTGAGTCTTAAGGTCGTTCAAAAATGGGGTGTCTACAACAACTTAATTAATTAAATTGAATCGGTTTTTAATCAAATTTTTCATATGACTCTAAATATTCCAATTAGTCTATTCATGTAGTCAATTTCAGTTTCTGAAATGATTTAAGTTTTCAATTTCAAATTTGAAGCAGAAATTAGAACAGATAATTCTCCAATTTGGACAGATATGCACAATTAATCAAATCCAACAGATAATCACAATTAATCATATGGCTCATATCACAATTAATAATAATCACATAATTAATTAGACATAATTATGATTTACAAATTGGGGTTGTCATAGGGAAACCTGGGGTGGGCCCAACAGGCTTAGGCCTGGGCTTGAGCCCAGCCAAGACCCTAGGCCTAGACCGTCATTTTGAAGCTCGACTCAGCCTGCCTGACCCGGTCCATGGCCCGGCCCGTTCAAGGCCTACTCAAAGTCCGGCCCGAGGCCCGGCCTACGCAAGGCCCAATGTCATTTTTAGTAGAAAAGAATAAAATTTTTGTAGAAAAAATAGAAAAAATAAAATAAAAAATGATCAAGCTCGCCCCCAAACCCGAGCCCAGGCCAAGACCCGATGCCTGGCCCACCCAAAGCCCGAATACCCCTTGGACCTAGGCTTGGGCCTAATTTTCTGGCCCGAATTTGGCGGAGCCTGAGCGGCCTGACGTGGGCTAGGCCGGGTCGGGCCGGGCCCAATTTACATCCCTAATTAGATCTGTTTGGTTTGGTTGTGTTTTTGTTTTT